>JAPYYJ010000296.1:0-14069 GCA_028533885.1 Nasua narica | reverse complement strand
AAAAAAAAATTTCTGTTATTTTAAGCCACCAAGTTTGTGATAATTTGCAATGGCAGTCCTAGGAAACTAATACAACTACTAAGACATATGTGAGAAATCACAGGTGTATTTTCTGTCAATATTTGCTTGTTCTAGGTATCTAATTACTAATTATTTTCTCTGACATTGTAAAACGTTCCTATTATAATGGCATTGTTCTTTCTTAAAGAGGGAAACAGACAATATCTATACCTATTTTTCTACTATCTCAGTTCCAGAAACAATGACTTTTTATTATTTAAACTGTTATTAAAAATCAAGAAAAAACATCTAATAAAGAAATACTTCCAGAATATTGGGTAGCTCAGTTGGCTAAGCATTTGTCTTCAGCTCAGGTCATGATCTCAGGGTCCTGGGGTAGAACCTGGCATCAGGCTACCTGCTAGGCAAGGAGCCTGCTTCTTCTTCTCCCTCTGCCATGCCCCCTGCTTGTGGTCTCTCACGCACATGCTCTCTCTTTCTCACTCTCTCAAATAAATAAATAAGTTCCTTTTTTTAAAAAAAAAATACTTCCAAGAGAAAGAAAGAAATATTTCTAAGTACATTTCTCCAGTAAAAAGCTTCTAGATGGCTGTTTTAAAATAAAAAAAAAAAACTCCATGTGTCTATATTGATTCCAAATGGTCCCACATACAGCTATTTTTGCTTGCATTTAGTTGTGAAATGTTGGATTACATAAAGCCAAAAGTGAAATGCAGATTTTCCTTTTCCAGCTTGAACTGTAAAATTAAAAATTTAAGGGTATTATAATGGCCCAGTAAGAAAAGGAAAGACTTGTGTGCATTAAAAATTGTGTTTGATTCAATGATAAATATTGAAAGGAAATTATCAGCTATAAGTCTAATAAAGCAGGTTCTTCAAAATGTTTTTTTTTACTCTGAAAATTACTCATGCTGGGTGGTTCTTGCATTCAGAAAAGTGACACAGAAATAATGTCCAGACCACTCGCAGCTGGTTTAGAAGGTTACATAAGATTGATTCGTAGATGTATTAGGCAGGGTTCTCCAGGGAAACAGAACCAATAAGATAACTAATTAGTTATAGGAATTGGTTTTTATGATTATAGAGGCTGAGATGTCCCACAACTTACCATCATCATACTGAAGAACCAGAAAAGCTTCTGGTATAATTCAGTCCAAAAATCTGAAGGCTTTAGAACAAAGAATGCTAATGTCTGAGAGCAGGGGAAGATGAGCGTCCTACCTCAAGTAGAGGGAGCAAATGCACCCTTCCTCTGCATTGTTGTTCTATTCTGGCCCTGAGCTGATTGGATGATGCCCATCTGCATTGGTGAAGGGGAGCTTTACTCAGTGGTCTATTGATTCAGAATAGACCTAATATCTTCCAGAAACAGCATCAAAGACACATGCAGAAATAAAGTTTTACTGGCTCTCTGAACATCGCTTAGCCTAGTCAGGTTGACACAAAATTAACCACCACAATAGGGTAACTGAGAAGTGTTCTTTTACCTCTCAGCATTACTGAATTAGATGTTTACATTCCTTACATTAACCAACCCCAAGAAACGTTCTCAATTTATTGGAATAGTCTGGGTTACTTTATTTAATTTTTAACACATAGGGACTTTTTTATTTTCCTAATGTTATTTATTTATTTTTCTGGAAAAATATAGACCTACAGTTATAAGAATTAATATATTTATAGGCCTGGAAACAACTAATTCTATTTTAGCTTACATATCCAAGACAGAATAGAGCATAGTAAAATCGTCCTTGGATATAGCATATCCTTATCAGAGCGTGATCTTAGTACTACCTATATTAACTAAGTTGCTTATTAATAAATAAATAAACAACAAAATAGATCACATTCCTGACTTACTGAATCAGAAATTATGAATGTGAGGCCCTGAAATCTGTTTTCTTAAGAAGCAAACTGGGTGATTCTATGATACATCAAAGTTTGAAATATATGGTATGAGAACTAAGGATTTAAATTGCTGTCTTAGAAACTGAATCTCATTATATGTGTAAAAGTAAAGCATGTAGTAATCTCAATCTGAGGAGTAAAAAAATGAACACTGGATAAAAAAAGGTTAAATATTTACATAATACAAATTGATTGGCTCGAGAAAATTCAATATTAAAGTCTGGGAAAAAACAAAGCCAGGGTCTTGCTAGTCTCCATTAATAGGAATTTATGAAAAAAAATAATAGTACTCACAGATTGTTGTTAGATCACATGACATTTTAAGTGGTAAGTTTATTAATAAAAATTCTTGTATAGATAATTTTTGTGTATGAAGTCTCCTCTTCCAGTGACTTATAAACCAACTTCAAGGAACATTAGAAAATAACAAAAAGAAAATCTTTAAAGGTAGGCATATCTTCAAAGATAACATAGCACAAATGTAGAGAGGAAAATGAAACATGTAAGACTAAATTCCAACTAAATCCTTCTCTTATATTTTCTGTGGTGATTTATCCTTTATGCTTTCCTCTTCTATTCTACCTGCTTAGAACCAAGCTCCAAATTCACTTGAATCTAATTTTTAAATAGCTTATTTCAGACCATTCTGATCAAAATCACCACTTATCTGGACAATTTAAGGTCTTCAATTTGCCATGGAAACTCCAATTTATTCTGTACATGGTAGACCAGTTACATTTTCTAAACTATAAATGTCATCACATTACTCTTTGGCTTAAATGTTTTGATTGGTTTCCCATCATCCTAAGGATAAACCTCAGGTCTTTTACAAATATCATAAGCTCTCCATGATCTGGTTCTTAACTTCATTTTCGGTTGTACATATGTGGAGACTTATAGAGAAATATTTGAATTCTGCATGGGGTATTATACCTTATTACAAAAATTGTGGAGGAAGGGCACTGTTCTATTAATTGGATAGGAATAGTAATGTTTGATATCCTTTATTGCATAAGAAGTATCACTTAATTTAAAAAAAAATCCCTTATAGCTCTTGGATTCCTGACCAGATATCATGTAGATGGAAAACTGGTTTTAATTATTTGAGCCAAGGATCTAAATCACTTTTATATATGAAAAGAAGTTATGTTAGGGTGCCTGGGTGACTCAGTTGGTTAAGCATCTGTTTTTGACTCAGGTCAGGGTCCCAGGGCCCGGGGATTTATCCCCGTCAGGCTCTCTGCTCTGCGGCGAGTCTGTTTCTCCGTTTCTCTTTGCCTGTCACTTGCCTGCTTGTGCGTTCTCTCTCCCTGTCAAATAAATAAATAGATAAATTTTTTTAAGAAAATTATTTTGGGCATGCTATTAAGAGTTACCAGCTTTTTTCAGGTAGGAAACTGCTACCCAAATCAAGAGAAAAGTGTACTTTTTTGGAACTCTACCAACAGTTGTTTACCAATTTGAAAAATGATGTCACTTATGCAAAGAAAGTCTCAGCAAAGTAAATTATAGCTCAGGTTAGGGTTCTAATCTCACCTGGAATCTGGTGTGCTGAGTAAGAAAATTGACTTTTTATGATCAACTCCAACAGATGGACACAGTTCAGGAAAAAATTTCAGGCTGAAATTCAGTGAGCATGCATGTACTGATGACATAGTCCAAGCAGAATAGGTAGTAGATGTATGACAATATCTAGGTGCTAGCAATCTTGAATGATAGTTTACCTATTACTTGTGACAGAAAAATCCCATGGGAAAAACTCAACGCTGAAATTCATAAGAATCAGATAAGATTAACACTGTATAGAATTATCAAGGGACAGCTTCATAGAGTAATTGAGACGAGTTGGCATTAGAAAATTTTATTGGGGCACCTGGGTGGTTCAGTTGGTTAAGCAGACGACTCTTGATTTCACCTCAGGTCATCATGATCTCAGGTTTGTAAGATGGAGCCTCTTATCACTTAAGATTGTCTCTGCCCTTCCTTTCCCTGCCCCTTTCTCTCTCTCTTCCTCTGAAAGGAAAAAAAAAAAAGGAAAAAAGAAAGAAAGGAAAAAAGAAAATTTTATAGGGTGCCTGGGTGGCTCAGTTGGTTAAGCGACTGCCTTCAGCTCAGGTCATGATCCCGGAGTCCCGGGATCGAGTCCCATATCGGACTCCCAGCTCTGCAGGAAGTCTACTTCTCCCTCTGATGTTCTCCCCTCTCATTCTCAGTCTCTCTAATAAATAAATAAAATCTTTACAAAAAAAAAGAAAATTTTATAGCATTTGTTTAGGCAGAGTAGATGGCAAGAAGGAAGTAGCAAGGAGGGAGGACATTAGAAAACTGATAAGTAAATATATTTTTTTAAGTTTAGACCCACTTTAGTTATTGGGAATTATGAAAATATATTCTCAGAAAAATGCAAAACCTAAAAAAAATATTTTAAATTTGACCTTTGTCCTCTAAGGGAAGAATCTTTTCAGTAAGGTCATGAGCTTTGATGTTGCACAATTTTAGTGGCTGATATTTGTATTTTATTTTATGCTGCTTTTTGAAGTTGTACAAAATACAGGCCCTTTGTAGATTAATACCCTCTTTACTGGGGCTATGCCTTTTAACAGGATAATTCTGTTTCAACTTTCAGTGGAAAAATATGTGCCTGTCATCTATTCATTCTACATACATTTTGTCACAGGCATATTTAATCATTTATTTCAAGCCTTAATCATTTAAAGCTTTTAAATTGATTGCAAATAGGGGTCAGGGTAGAGAGAAGATATTTCTTTATCTATAGAATGCTAATGTATTTGATTGAATGTATGAAGAACTGCAGGCTTTGAGTTGCATTGGAAGACGAGGATAATGTAGTGTTCCTTTGCTGAAATATGTTTCAAATCCAGTACCTCCACTTTGGAATGTTTTATATTAATTCACTAAGAAAGAACATGTGCATCTTGTTTGAGTGTATTAGAGGAAGGGTGCAGGGGAGGGAGTTAAGAATTGTCAAGAAAGGGGCGCCTGAGTGGCTCAGTGGGTTAAAGCCTCTGCCTTCAGCTCAGGTCATGATCTCAGGGTCCTGGGATCTAGCCCTGCATCAGGTTCTCTGCTCAGCAGGGAGCCCGCTTCCCCCTCTCTTTCTGCCTGCCTCTCTGCCTGCTTGTGATCTCTCTCTCTCTCTCTGTCAGATAAATAAATAAAATCTAAAATAAAAAGAATTGTCAAGAAAAAATTCAGCAAAGACAGGAGCGGACCTGGGTTTGTTGTTCCTGAGCCACTTCTGCGCATTGTTCAGAGTAGGGAATGTCCATACAAGTGTAAGCCACATGCTTACAACTCCTTGTAGCAACTCAGGGCTCAGTATTGCAGAAGCAAACCATTTTTTAATAACCCCCCAAGAGTAGCTTCTGAAGTATGGGTTTTTTCAGTGATCCCCTGAGATATGAAATTGGATGAAAATGAGCTTTACTGATAAATTCTACTGCCCTTAACTTCCATGCATGGAGTGAGAGTGATCTCTAAATTAAATTCATAGCATAAATTTTACCAAAATTCTGGTTACATAAAAGGTTAGAAAACATGTTTTACTTCTATTGTTCAGTTGTCTATAAACGAAGGTAGTCTTCTAAACGAGTTCTATCATGCTTACAAACCTAGGCAACATTATAAATTCAGCTTATAATAGCGTATTGCTGCATCTGTTATTGTTAATCCTGATGAAACATATTATACTAATTAATTTCTGAGGTTTAAACTTTTGCTTGGAACTTTCTTCTTTCTTTTTTTTTGGAACTTTATTCTTTCTTGTCTTATAAACGTAAGAAGTTCATTTTTCCTTCCCAAGTCATAATATCCCTTGATTTTGCCTATGAGTTGGCATGCCAGCTTTACACCCTGTATGCCTCCTCTATTCCCTCCTATCTTCCACCATTTCCTCTTTATAGAGTTTAATAAAACATAATGAATAAGAAAACAGGTCCTGGAGACAGACTTTCCAAGTTCAAAGACCAAATGTACTGATTACTGGCTATATGGACTTTGTAAAACCTTTCTGCTTCAGTTTCCTCATCTAAAAATGAGACTGAAAACATGACTGATTTTATTTATTCCTTATGATAATTTAAGGAGGTAATGCATATATGAAGTTCACCATTACATCACACATATAAAAGGGATTCAACAGACATTATTAACGTTATTATTGTTCTTGTTGTTTTTGATGATGTTATGATTTTTACTTAATTTCAGTGAATTTATTTAGTCTTAAATTTTTCTCTTTATTTTACAAATCATAATTACAAGTATTTATGTAGAAAAAAAACCAAAACTTTTAACCTAAATCTTCTTTCTTTAGTATTTTTCTAGCATCGTGACCAAATATCTTTTATTAAGTAGACATGTTTTGTTATGTTTGTATGTAAAGTGCACAAGTAAGTGGCAAACCATAGTTCACCAAAGCTTAAATAATTATGCCAATGTGGATATCTACACAGGAATATAGTCTAATGATTTATGGCTCTAAAATTGTTCCACTTTAATATATCAGGCTGCAGTAGGAGGACAAGAATAGATCATTCATTCCAGTAATTCTTAATTTTTTGATTTTAAGAAGTAATTTCAAAGGAAAAATAAAAATCATGAATCCTTACCTAAGAGTAATTTCACTTTCAATTTTTGATGAAGAAAATATGTGATTTTTGAAAACTACTATAAATTAATTCCTTTTTTTTTAAGATTTTATTTATTTGTCAGAGAGAGAGAGAGAGCATAAGCAGTGGGAGCAGCAGGCAGAGGGAGAAGCAGGCTCCCCACTGAGCAGGGAGCCAGATGTGGGGCTCATCCCAGGACCCTGGGATCATGACCTGAGCCAAAGGCAGACACTTAACTGACTGAGCTACCCAGGCGTCCCAACTAATCCTTTTAACAGAATATATACACTGTTTTAAAAAAGCAGTATTTAAACACTTATAGTAAGGATGTGTAATTCATGCATTTAGGATAAAATAATGTTTGGTGAACCAAGCTTTGTAACTGATAGTTTCAGACTACTTATTTTACCTCCAAGAATACCATGTCCTAAGAAACAGTGGACTCTCTTTACTTATAACATCTCCTTAATCCCTTTTCTCCAAACTTAACTATTCTCTAACCATGGGTAACTTAAGCAGAAACAAAAACAAAAAAATGAAGAAGTGAAACAAGTAAAAATCAAGTAATGAATAACATATAAATTTTGGTTTCACATTCAAATAGCTACTTTAGAGGGTAGAACGCACTTTTATTCCACTTTGCATTTTTTTAATTTGCCCATTCCAGTAGAATGCTCATACTTTTATTTCTTAAATCACACAAAATAGGCAGCCACTTTAAAGAATTAACGATTTGCATTAGCATGATCACCAGTAAATTTAAATATAAATATGTAATATATTTTTGTAAAGGAAGGAGAGAGTCCTTTAACATTTAGCAAAATAATATTTAGTAGATATTATTAGACCTAGTGTTAGGTCCTCTTGGGTTAATAAAAAATATTTACAATGCTAGTCAGAACTATTTTATATAGCACACTTAATTATAGAAAGACTTCTCTTGACTGATACTATTCAACCAGAAGTTACACAGGTAAGAGTTAATTTACTATCTCCTTAGTGGGTATCTGGTATGGCAATATTAACATGAAAGGAGACTTTAAGGCAGGGTGTATATCAAGAGATAGAGGAAAGTTTCATAATGATAAAAAATATCAATTCAAGAAAAAGCTAAAACAATATTTATTTTTTATACCCCAAATAACAAAGCTTGAAAATATATAATGCAAAAATAACGAAATGTCATAATTGCCAATTATAACGCAGTTTCATATAAGTAACATACAATTAACTATATAATTAATTCATATATATATAGTGCACTGAACAATGTGAGAATACATGATCTTTTAATTATCCATAGGTTATATTTAATCAGTTTTTAGCTATAAGTAGATCATATGCTGGGAAATAAACCTCGAAAAATTTCAAAATATCAAAATCCTACAGATGATGTCTCTGAGCACAGAAAAGATAAGCAAAAAAAAAAAAATCAAACATAACAAATTTAACAGAAAATAATTTTGAAGTTCCCCAATGTTTGGAACTTAAGTGTTCAAAATAACTTCTGTGTCAAAAAAGAATCCACAGTGGACACAAAGATAGCCTTCATGTAAGAACTCCATCTTTCCTGTGGAGAAAACAGACAAATATGTGGAGATTGGCTCTGAGTCTGCATGGAGAAGAAATCTTCTTCTTAGCTGAACCCAGCTTTCCAGGCGTCCTTGCCAAAGTCTTGGGCATTTGAACGAAGCTTTGAATCATCCACATGAGCACAGCCATAAGGTGAAAATAATGAGCGAATTTAGTCAGTCATTGGCACAGTAAGTAGAAAAATTGCCAACCAAATTCTGTTTGAATTCCTGACTCACAAGTCATGATAAATAATGAAATGTTGTTTTAAGCCAGAGACAGCCTACTGGGTCTGCTGAAGCTGCTAGAATTTTCATCCAGAAAAACAAAATTTTATTCTGAGACTGAAACCCAAGTTCAACCATTATATTTGCAGGGTGCTTCACACAAGTTTGGAAAAAGACCTGTTCTATCTCTTGCTGGTGCCAAGGTACTTTTATGGAGATTCTGGAAGTCATGGATGGTCACAGTACACACTCAGTTTCAGATGTCTGAGGATGGGAGAACAAAGACGAGTAGGAGCAGGAGTAGTCAGTCTCTGGGACTAATGGCCTGTTAGGCGTGCGGTTTCGTGAAGGTCTCAGCCTACTGATAGTGATGCTACCTGCTAGGAATGCCTGAGGCATTCACCTGGGCCCCCACTACTTAGGGCTGAGCCCCCACAAAACTTTCTCTAGATAGCTCCGGTGTTGTGACTGGACTAGCCCTGGTGGTTCTCATTATGATGACAAGACATAGCTAAGCAACAACCATCAAGGAACTTTGAAAAATCAAATTTATTACTCATAAGTCCTAGACAGTACAGGCACGCCAGAGGACACATGGTGCAGTTGCAGGCAGAAAGAGAGAGAAAGCACATACCTTGGATTCTGCTTTTATTGGAATTGAAGATTGGGGCTTAGGCTTTCATGGGTTCACTTACTCTCCATTGGTAAATTTAAAACATAAGAGTAGGAATTAGGATGCAGGGTCACTCAATCGGTCTGTTATCAGAGTTACCCAAAGCTTGCATTTTCTTTCTTTCTTTCTTTCTTTCTTTCTTTCTTTCTTTCTTTCTTTCTTGGTTTCAACTTAACATTTATTGCACATTTAATGTATGCAATTGCCAAGTCCTCAAAAATACAAAGCTTTGCAAAACACAAATTCATGGCTAATGACTGCAGAGATATACCAACTATAACGTATTGCATGGAGCACTGGGTGTGGTGCATGAACAATCAATCTTGTAACACTGAAAAATTAAAATAAACATATTTGGGGAGAAAAAAAATATGAAGTTTCAGAGAACTATTCTCCTGGAGACCTGAGAGAAAGCAGACATATTGTGGTCTGCCTATGGAGAGGAATGGCTGTTAGCCAATAGCTAACAAGAAAATGGGTATCTTGGTCCTATAATCATAAATAACTTGAATTTTGCCAATAATTGTATGAACTCTGAAAGAGGACTACAAGTTCCAGAGGGAGGTCAGTCAGCGAGTGCCTGGATTCATTATGTGACACTCTGAGCTTAACAGCCAGCTAAACCATACCTGGACTCCTGACCAATGGGAAATATGAGATAATAAATATATGTTGTTTCTAGCTATTAAAAAAAACAATTTTGTGGAAACAAGTGGGAGAAAGAGGGCACTGGAAAGTCTGGGATGGGTACTTCAGCATAAGCAAAGGTACAGGGGTGTGAAAACACGGTCCACTGATAATCTCCTATCCCTTAGCCCCCATGCTTGAGAGGTCTTTTTACCTCTGCCTCCTTGATTTCTATTTTCCCCCCAAATATCAAATTATTCATACTCTGAGCTTATTCAACTCCCTTGCCTCTACCTCAACTATCTTTCTGTTCACTACAACTTTTCTGAGGAACATTTTAGTACAGCTACTTTGAAAGCATTGAAAGTCCCAATGATCCAATAGATTTACTCACAGGAATTTATACTAAAACAGGGATGATTTCAAAATTTTAAATTACTTTCCGTATTTATATTAGCATAAAAGCTTATAAGTGTAAAGTGTAGGGAGCTATTGGATAAATTAAAATACATCCATTAGAAGAAATCATTAAACCATTATAATTTGTTTTTCAAGGAACATTTAATAACGAGGTAGATAACATATGTTTATCTAACATGATACTCAGAGCTTCCTAAAAGGAAAACTTCATGGGTTGGGGCAGCCTGGTTTCTCATCTAGTTCTCTAGCTAGTAACTGTGTCATGCAGCAGGCAATTTGTTTATTTGGGATCTGTGTCTTTGAAATGGATGCCTCAGCAATCCAATGCCTAATTTCAGGCATTTGCTTTACAACCCCAAAAGCTTATTGTTAGGTACTTACACTTCACCTGGGTTTTAGTTGAGTAAGAAGTCACTGGGCATGAGGAATTTTCCAGAAGCCTTGACATTCTCACTGGAAGACTGTGAGAAAAGTTTTACTCATTTGTCAATTGCTGAATCTAACTACTCTAGAAAGGAGGAGAGTACGTGAGTTTCTCTTGTCCAAACTTCAGGGTCTCAGATGTGTGTGAAGAAAAGTTGATGTATCTGAACAGTGTCTTGGTGAAAAAGTTACACATGCAAAGACCTGATCAACCAGAGAAAAGATGCTGAACATGAGTGTCTCAGTGGACTCCAAGGTGGTAGTTGCTGACATCTGGAGCCAACAGAAATGGCATATATTTAAAAGATAATAGGTAGTAATGATTAAGGACTAGAAACCCTACTACCATCACCACCAGAATTCCATGGATATTATTTAACCTTCCCCAGCTCAGAACAAATCCAAAAAGCATCCTGAAACTCAATGAAAACAAAACAAAAAAAGTCTTATATTTAACTGAAAAAAAATTAGGTTAGCTGACTTTCCCCTGACCTAAATTGTGTTATAATTTGACCTCTAGGTTAAGTAAGGACTAGAAATTAAATTCAGTTATAGAAAAATAAATGTGTATTTTTTGGATCTGATTTTTTTGGATCTGTTTTTAAAGAGTTTTCTGTGGTATTGCACTTTTAGTAAATTTACCGCTCATCATTATGCTTTAATACAGGATTTAAAAAATAACGCTATTTTTCCGAGTTAAGTAAGGCCACAGTTTACTGTTAACTATTTTCAGAGTCTAATATTGAAGGCCAAATTCAAAATTTACCAAGTACCTAAGGATTTAGTTAATTTTCATAATTTTAAGTGTTATAATCAAAACATATTTTTGTCAGCAGTTTCTTGAAATATGAACATAAATTGTTATTGTATATTCATTTACGGTTATTTTTGTACGTAAAGGCTGTTGTTAATCGTCTTTCCCCAATCCTGCTGTCACAGAGATAGAAAACAGCATAAAACATTTTCAGTCTCCACAGGTCACTTAAAATTATCAGATGACCTAGAGGTAAACAGACTATGTCCTATTACTAAACCCCAGGAGTCACTAATGTTTCTTTTAGTATAATGAAATAATAGAATTCACTTTTCTTGCTTAGAGTGTGTTAAAATTCACTTATCTGACTTATTAAGAACTATGCCTCATTTATATTTGTATTTTCTTTGTTTTGTGAGTATGGAGTGAATTTCAAAGGACAATGACTTGCCTGGAAGTGTTTTCAAACTATATATAATGTTCTTTCCCTAAGAAGTCAGAGCAATGTAGAAGGCAAGGACTGCCCCCAGAATAAATCGTGAGGCAGTACCTCACTCTTCCTGTTCTCCTAATCTCCTTTCCCAGTCTTATGGATCACAAAACTGCCTTCAGATCTCCCGCTGGGGTAGCTTCTGACTCGGGAATACCCCATGATTCCGATCTTTCCGTTTTCTCAATTTATTTTAGTTAACATGTCTTTAGGATCTGCTCAGAAACATATCATTATTCTTAAAATATCAATGGATGATAAAAAAATAATGCTGCTTTTCTTTGCTGAGATAATCTTTCCAATACAGGTGTCATTTATCTTTTATTTTTAAAGATTTTATTTATTTATTTGAGAGAGGGAGAGAGAGCACAAGTGGGGTGAGGATCAGAGGGAGAAGCAGACTCCTCGCTGAGCAGGGAGCCCGATGCAGGACTCGATCTCAGGATTCCAGGATCATGACCTGAACCATAGGGAGACACTTAAAGAATGAGCCAGCCAGGGGCCCTACAGGTGCCATTTTAAAAAGGGTGACCCACAGAAAGTCTTCCATGAACCTATGGTGAAATATTTCAAGACACTCTGTAAATACAGGTCTGCTCTTTGATACTGAAATGAAAACAAAAAAAAAAGTCTTGTATTTAACTGAAAAAAAATTAGGTTGGCTAACTTTCCCCTGACCTAAATTATGTTATAATTTGACCTCTAGGTTAAGTAAGGACTAGAAATTAAATTCAGTTATAGAAAAATAAATGTGTATTTTTTTTGGATCTGATTTTTTTGGATCTGTTTTTAAAAAGTTTTCTTTGGTATTGGACTTTTACTAAATTTACCACTCATCATTATGCTTTAATAGAGGATTTAAAAAATAACGCTATTTTTCCAAGTTAAGTAATGCCACAGTTTACTGTTAACTATTTTCAGAGTCTAATATTGAAGGCCAAATTCAAAATTAACCAAGTAAATTTAATTTTTAATTAAAGGATTAAAAAAATGGTACTAATGTGGAATACCAGTTCACAACAGTAAAAATTATAGCTTGTACTTTTACTATGAAGTTATTTATTGCAGATTTTTTCTTTCCCAATGAATTAACATATGACGTATGCTCGAACTGAGATTTATTTCTTCTTTACACGTTCAAGGAGCAATCTTGGATTCTTAACATGTCAAACTACTTTCAAGAAGAGGTCCCATAAGTCGTACATACATCCAAAGTGTTAGATTTAAGTAAAATTTTAAAGTTTGAAAAATTCTACCTTAACATTAAACATTTGTGTTTCAAAACAGTATTTGTCAGTATTTGCCAGTTGCCTGAGAAAGGTAGACCTCTAAAGTTTAATTTATTCATGTCTTGCTTTTTTTGTGGGCTTTATTTTTTGAGCTACTCAGGCTTAGATAGATAAAGCTGTATTTAAAGGAAAAAAAGCACTAACTGTGATAAACACCTATTAAAACTCCTCTATTTTCTATGACACAACCTGAAGATAAGAAATAAATACATTGGGGATAAACAGGAAAGCTGATGTAACAACAAAAAGATACAGAGCTGGTAACCAAAAGGTAACTGAAAGGAAAACAAAAATCTGACTTCCTCTGTAGATAAAATGGTGCTTGTTTAATATTTAGAAGTCATCTCAAACTTAACATGTGTGAAAAGATATTTGATATCCCTCTTGCACTCCTACCCCACATCTGTTCCTTCTGCAGTTTCCCCATCTTAGAAAATTGACACTAATTTTCACATTGTCATTCATGATCACATCCTTTAACTTGTTCTTGAATACTTTCAGTCACACTGCAGATTCAGTCCTTCAGACAACCCTGTTAGTCCCTCCTTCAAAGTATCTCCTAAATCTCCTCATTTCTTATCACCTCCAGTGCTTCTGTCTTTATTGAAACCACCAGCCTTTTCCCGAGACTATGCAATGCAGGATCTTCTTTAGAATTCTCACTGCTCAGTTCTTTTCAGCTCATGGATGCTTTCCTACACAGCAGCCAGACTGACCATTTATAAATGTAAATAAGATCCCTACTTCTCTTCTCAGATCCTGCTGTGTCTTATCAATTCAGAATAAAAACCAAATTTTACCTCACCTAAATGGCTGTGGCTCTGTGTGACTGCACTCCTGCCTACGCTTCCAACTTTGGCTCCTCTAACTGGTTCACTCCTCTTACTGGTTTCCGGTTTACTCACTTCATTTGGTCACACGTTTTCTTGCTGATCTTTCAATAGGCTAAGCTGATTCTGACTTCAGATATTGCACTTCATTTCTTCTTTGCTTAGAATTCTCTTCTCTTCTCCCAGTTCTCCATGAAGCTTGTTCCC
>JAPYYJ010002959.1:0-12117 GCA_028533885.1 Nasua narica | reverse complement strand
CGAGTCTGTGGTGGGTATTGAGAAGGGCATGTATTGCACGGAGCACTGGGTATGGTGCATGAACAATCAATCTTGTAACACTGAAAAATTAAAATAAACATATTTGGGGAGAAAAAAATATGTACACATTTTGCTGAAAAGTACAAAATATTGATGAAGGAAATCAAAGATGTAAATAAACAGATATACTCTAAAAAAAAAAAAAGAAAAGAAATGCCCAGCCCTTGGGCTTTCTCCCACTCTCTCTCGCAAATACATAAATAAATCTTAAAAAACAAAAAAACAAAACAAAAAAAAAACGAAATGCCCAGCCCTAGTAGTAGTCAAGGGAATGATCATTAAAAAGACACAGAAATAACATATTTTTCAGCTATCAAATGAACAAAAATTTCAAAGAGTGGGACTAACTTGTGGAGGGGATGAATGATGTGGAGACCAGATGGGCCCACAGGCTGCTGGCCTGGTGGAGGGAGGATTGGCAAGGCCTTTCCAGAAGGCAATTTGGTGTCCTAGGTTAAAACCCTTAACAAATATTGCACATCCTTATACCAAGCAGTTTCAGCAATTTATCCTGAGGATGTAATACTGGATATGTGCAAAGATTTAACTGCCCAGGGATGTTGACAGCAATTTCTTTAAGAAATAGGGGCACACATCAAAAAACCTGAAATCTTGCCATTTGCAACGACGTGGATGGAACTAGAGGGTATTATGCTAAGTGAAATAAATCAATCAGAGAAAGACAATTATCATATGATTTCTCTGACAGGAGGCATTTGAGAGGCAGGGTGGGGTGTCATGGGGGGAAAGGAGGGAAAAATGAAACAAGATGGCACCGGGGAGGGAGACAAACCATAAGAGACTCTTAATCTCAGGAGACAAACTGAGGGTTGCTGGAGGGGTGGGGGGGGGTGGGATGGGATGACTGGGGGATGGACACTGGGGAGGGTATGTGCTATGGTGAGTGCTGTGAATTGTGTAAGACTGATGATTCACAGACCTCACAGAAGCAAATAATACATTATATGTTAATAAAAAAATTAAAAATATAAATACAAAACATTAAAAGATAGGGGCATAAAAAGGAAATAAAATATGCGCACAACCACTTAGAATGAAAGGAGAGGTGCATTTTCATCAGCCTGGAAAAGCAGTTCATGCTACAATATTATGTGAGAAACGTGGGTTAAATGGAAATTGTATGCATAATTTATTTCCTTTTATGTAAATAAAAATAATGTATGCATCACATGTTTAAAAGATAGATTCGGTTATGCAACAAAATATTAACAGTGATTGCCTCAAGGCAAGAAAGGAAGAATAAGGATTATACATCATTATTTTTTCTTTTGGCTTTTTGACATTTTTTTCCATTTAATTTTTTTATTGAAGTATAATTAACATAAAAAGTTATATTCATTTCAGGTGTACAGCATATTGATTCAACAATTCTATACCTCACTCAATGCTTCCCACGATGGGTGATATTTTCTTTTCATTTCAATGTAGGAGTATCCGTAGTAGCTCTTTTGTTGCCTTTATTTTTCTTTACTTTTTTGGATTTTTTAAAAATTATGAGAGTAATACAGGCTTTTAAAAAGTTCAAACCAGACAGCTGCATATAGAGGCTTTCCCTTTTAGCACTCCATTCCCCAGAGAAGACCGTGGTAGACTGGTTGGTATAGATTTTCCCACACATTTGCCTGCACATATAAACATATACATATATTTGAATACAGGTGGGATCACAGTATATCACTGGGCTGTAACTTGGTTTTTTTTCACTCAATATATATGCCATGGACATAGTTCCATGTCAACATACAGATATACCCTTATGCTCAAAACGAGAACATATCTGCCTTTCAACAGCTGCATATTGTTACCATGAACAGATATACTCAAATCTTTTTTCCTGATAGCTCTACAATGATTATGTATTACTTGTATGATGGAGAGATAATAAAATGTTTTCTGGAAAAAAAAAACAGAAAATAAAAGAGGGAGAGAGGAGGGAACGTGGGAAAAGATCTCATTTGTTCACATTCCTATGGATTTGGGGCCTCTTCTTGGGAGGTACCTTTGATTCTGGAGAGCTTTCACGGCTTGATTAGGTCCAGATGAAAAGAGCCACTTGTTCCATGATAAAAGAAAAGACGTCCAGGGACTCTGACTTTCTGGTGGCCTGTGTCACAGCAGAGCTTTGAGCTGGGACTCCAGTGACGCTGATAGAAGAAAGCAACAATAAAACTAGAAAGGAAACCCATAATAAAAACAACAGTTAGAGCAGCAAAACAAACCACCTTTTAAATTTTTTAGAAGATTGTATTTATTTATTTCAGAGAGAGGGAGGGAACGCACTAGCAGGGGAAGGGCAGAGGGAGAAGCATGTTACCCCTCGGGGCTCAATCCCGGGACCTGGGATCACGACTGGAGCCGAAGGCAGGTGCTTAACCAACTGAGCCGCCCAGGTGCCCCCAAGCAAACCTCCTTTTAATCTCTGGTTTCGGAGTCGACAAAAACCCCCTACAACTCTCCCAGAAGCCACACCCAAATGGCCTGCCTCTGGGTATGAGCACTCGAAGTTTGCCTTAAGATGGCCCAGTTTGCCTCCCTAGACAGACCACGAGAGACTGTCAATCTCACGAAACAAACTGAGGGTTGCTGGAAGGGAGAGGGGTGGGAGAGATGGGGTGACTGGGGGATGGGCACTGGGGAGGGGATGTGCTACGGTGAGCGCTGTGAATTGTGTAAGACTGATGATTCACAGACCTGTACCCCGGAAACAAATAATACGTTATATGTTAATAAAACAACAATAACTTAAAAAAAAAAAAGAAATGGAGAAGTAAAAAAGATGGCCCAGTTTATCTGCCTTCTTTTTTTTTTTTTTTTTTTTTTTTTTGCTTGTCTTCTTTTACAGAGAGGAAGAGGAGGTCCAGAGAAGGGAAGGGCCAAGTCCAAGGCCAGCAGGGAGTAGGCGACAGAGGTGAGCTGAAGTCTCAGCAAATCTGATCCCGATTCACTAACATCTTTCCTGTCCTCCCTTTTTTCCTTTTCCTTTTTGCATTTACCAAGACTATTTCAAGAATAAAACTTACTTTTCCATCATAAAATGTACACACACTAATCACATAAAATGTTGACAGCAAACATAAAAGCAGAAGTAAAAAAAAGACCTAATTCCACCACCTTTCTGTGGCAGAATGTTCTGGTTTCCCTTCTTATTTGCTATGGATGTGTATATGTATTTTTCTTTCTGTCCTCTTGCCTGGCTATGTGACTCACTGTCTTGAAACCAGCATTTGTCTTGGATTCCAGGGGAATTCCACGGGGGCCAGTCTAGCTGAAGATCAGGGAGCAAGTAGAAATAAAGAAATAAAGAAATAAAGCCAGACCAATCCCCAGGGGCCAGCCTGTAGAAGGTCTGAGAGGCCTAGATAAGGAAATTGAGGCCTGTGGGTGGCATGGTGATAAAGGGACTTGCACAAAGTTGTATATCTGACTCCCACGGTAGTGAATTTCCTCCACCCATCAGATCTTCAGACCCGTTCTCCACCATGCACAGCCACGCAGAAATGTTTCAGGAGTGAAAAGGATGAGCAAAAGGTGAGGCAGTTCAGGGTGGTGTGGACAGCGAGAGCTTTGGACTCAGGTCAGACCTGGATTCCAGTCCACATTCAGCCCTAACCCACTATGTGAGCTCAAGAAAGTGACTTGACCTCTTGGAGCCTCAGTTTCCTCAGTGTGCAGAGCAGACCTGCCTGGTGGGTCTATGGAGAAGATTAAATGAGCTAGTGGACGCAAAGCACTCAGCCAATGGAATTTAATGAGCATCTTTGCAGTGCGTGTTGGGTTTTTTTTACTATTGTTTTTAATTAGGGTGAACATATGTCCTGGTTCCTAGGGACAGCCCATTTATGCTGTTGTCCCAGTAAGTATTAATAGCTCTCCCTTTTGTTCTAAAAAGTATATGAGTTTGGGAGACAAATGGTAGGTTCACTGTAATTATGACAAGAGGGCTAGGTCTTGAACTCTTTTTCTCACTCATCATTGCTGTCCCTTGTCTGTGCCCAGTCAGAGGACTGAGATCGCAGGTACCCACAATGAGACCTGGATTGGGCGTGAGTAAGGATACTCTGAGTTCTGCCCATAACTTAGAGGGCATCCAGGGGCAGGTGTCTTTCTTTCTTTCTCTCTCTCTCTGTTTTTTAAAGATTTTATTTATTTGTTGACAGAGAGAGAGAGAGTCAGCGAGAGAGGAAACACAAGCAGGGGGAGTGGGAGACAGAAAAGCAGGCTCCTTGCAGAGCAGGGAGCCTGATGCGGGGCTCGATCCCAGGACCCTGAGATCACGACCTGAGCCGAAGGCAGAGGCTTTAACCCACTGAGTCACCCAGGCGCCCCAGCAGGTGTCTTTCTGTGTCAGGCCTGTCTTCCCATTTGTAAGCAGCAGGAGTGGATTAAGTGGTCTCCACAGGCCCTTCCAGCTTGAAATTTCTATCCTTTATAATTCCTCCATACCCAGGAAAATGGCTAATGCTCCCATACCTGTCACAAGCACTTACTGGACACCTCCCGTAGGCAGGCTCTATAGGACATAGATGTGTCCACCATCTGCAAATCTCAGTGGGTGTCCAGGTAAGGCTTCTCTGTGGCAGCTCTTCTGGCTGATGTCCTGGCACCTCCTGGGAGAGCAGCATGGCCCATTGAGTCTGGAGTCAGATGTTCTACCACCGAGGACTTCCCCACCCTGACCCTCAGGCATTCATATAAGATTGTCGATATTGGGGCACCTGGAGTGCTCAGTGGGTTAAAGCCTCTGCCTGTGGCTCGGGTCATGATCTCAGGGTCCTGGGATCGAGCCCCACCTCTGCCTTCGGCTCAGGTCATGATCTCAGAGTCCTGGGATCGAGCCCCACATCGGGCTCTCTGCTTAGCAGGGAGCCTGCTTCCCCCACTCCCTCTGCCTGCCTCTCTGCCTACTTGTGATCTCTCTCTCCCTCTGTCAAATAAATAAATAAATAAAATCTTTTTTTAAAAAAAAAAGATTGTCGATACTGCCCAACCAAGGATAGCCAGGCTATCCTGGCTGAGTACAGTGGACAGGGCCGGCACTCATGTCTCATCAATTAGGGTTACCAAGATTCAAAGGGCATCTCACGGCTATATAACACCCAGAACAGTCTCTGCTCAAAATAAGTGCTCTGTTTGTTAGATAAAATATCTAAGTTGCTCCATCTAGCAGGTGCCACCATTCAATATGCCTGAGGTTTGAGACACCAAGTCCCATAAAAAATGAGCAGCAATCTATTTGTTTGCTTTCTGCCAAGTCAGAATCCCACACAATTATTTAATTTAAAACACTAGGCAGCTTGTTAAAACAGTTGCAGATGACTTGTAGCAGCTGAAGGTGGTGGCTTGGGGACAGGCTCTGTGCTTGTGACAGCCCCACCCAGAAAACGAATAGTCCAGAAGCAGTTCTGTCTCCCATGTGCCATTGCCCCTGTTATGGGGAGGTGCCCACATACATCAGGGCTGTGAAGATTGTTGGGAAGTCCCACCCAAAGGATTTTGCCAGGTCATATGTCATTCAGGTGATCCCTGGAAGTGGGCACCTTCCTGTTTTTTAAAGCCACTTTACTCACATGATGCCAGACATAATTATCCATGAAAGTAAGTGCCCCTTTGGGAAAAGGGAGCCCAGAAAGAAAGTGTACACTATTGGCCCTGGGATTTCACCAAAGAAAAATGTCTTCAAAGGAAGCTACCCATACTAATTCTTTTAAATATTTTATTTATTTACAAGAGAGAGAATGCGTGCGAGGGGCAGAGGGAGAGAGAGAATCCCTGAGCAGACTGCTGAATGTGGAGCCCTATGTGGGGCTCCATCTCAAGACCCTAAGATCAGGACCCAGAGTTCATGACCTGAGCTGAAACCAAGAGTCCAATGCTTAACCAACTGAGCTCCCAAGTGCCCCAATGGTACTTTTTTTAAAAAGGAGATGACAGTTAGACTGTCATCTTTAGCTTTAAACAGTAAAGACAAAACAAAACTGCTGACCCAAAGACAACTCCATCAAATTAGAGAAAGTGCATAGAGCGCCACACTCTGGTTTAAGAACTGCAATGCCTGCTTCTGCCAGCTTCTGTCTTCCCAACTTCTCCCGCAGCACCTTAGTTCATCCTTATGGCAGCTTAGTCAGAGAGCAGTGAAGCCCTGGGCAAAGAGCATCACCTTTACCCAAGGGCCCACAGGGCAGGGATTAGTGTCTCTATGGCAGATGTGGAGTAAACCCTCCACCTCTTTTACCGGATGGGTTCCTGGTAGAAGAGAAGATAGGGCAGAAAATGTAGGTCCCTACCCTGAGTAATTTCACAGACAGAGAGATTTAGGGTAAAAATAAAGGCTAAATGCAACAAAGCTATGGTTCTGAAAAACAAAGCAAAACAAAACAAAACAAAAACGACAAAACAGCTTTTTCAATTAAAGAAAGAAAGCGAACCAAATGGAGATAATTGCAAATCCATGTGACTAGGTATCACAATGATTCAGACCCAGATAAGCACTCTAGGAGAGACGATACAGAAAAGGACACCCTTTGAGTACAAAATTGAGGTAGTTTTTATGCGAAAATATTCACCGGGCCTTGCATAGACTAATCACCCCTCCTTTACAAAATTATTTCCCTTCCATTATCTCATCTGATCCTCACAGCAGCCCCGTGAGAGATGAAGGGCAGGATGATTATCCTTATTTGGGAGATGAGCAGATTGCAGCTGTTACTACCAAAGCAACATCAAGCGTGTGATGGAGTTGGACCTGACCCAGGGGCTTGGGTCTCCAGACCACTGGACTTTCTACCACACCCAGGAGTCTGCCTATGAGCCACCAGAAATCAGATGTGTGATGAGAAACCCGTGCTTGGCTTCCAATGGGAAGCATTGAGATCAAGGCATTGGGAACTGGCCATGGGGGGTGGGGAGGAGGAGGATAGACTTTACCATGAGCAAGAGTGCATATCATTTTCATCATTTTCATATCTACTCTAGGGATAGGTTGGCTCTATTATTCCGCTCATGTCACAGAGGAGAATACAGAGGCACAGAGAAGTTAAGTATCTTGCCCAAGATCACACATCTAGCAAGTCTCAGGCAATTTGAAACCAGCTGCTCTGATTCCACAATGTCTTCTCTGAAGCTCGTTGTTCTGTTGCCTGCTGGCTCGACCTTTTTTGTTTGAATCCATAAAGAAGCTGTTTCTTTTCTTCTTTTTTATTTCAGAATAGTTCAGACACGTTACACTAGTTTCAGGTGTACAGCATGTTCCACAGGTTTATCCATTATGCTCCGCTCAGCACAAGTGTAGCTACCATCTGTCCCTATACATTGCTATCACAATATCATTGACTATATTCCTTATGGTATGCCTTTTATTCCCATGACTTACTCATCCCATAACTGGAAGTCTGTATCTCCCACTCCCCTTCTCTCATTTTGCCCACTCCCCACCTCCCTCCCCCCTGGCAACCAGCAGTTTGTGCTCTGTATTTACAGGTCTGAATCTGCTGCTCCTTTATTCATTTGTGGGGTTTTGTCTGTTTGTTTGTTTGTCTTTGGATTCCACTTATGAGTGAAGTCAAGTCATATGATTGTCTTTCTCAGTCTGACTTATTTCACTTAGCTTAGTACCCTCTTTAGGGTGCGTCCATGTTGTTGTAAATGGCACGATCTCCTCCTTGTTTTCAATCCTCTCATTTGAGATGGGCCATTGTTCCCACCCACCGATCAATCATGGGAAATTGCTCCCTGAATTTGTCTAACAAGCCTGGGCAGCTGTCCCAGTCCAGTCATCTGTTCTTCCCAAGACATGTCTCCCCTCATCTCCTAGGCAGGGTGTTCCAATTTGTTTATGGACACTTGGGGATAGATTGTTCCATGAATGGATCCTATCTACTTTTTTTTCCCAGCATGCTTTGCAAAGCAGGCCAAGAGCAAGACAGAGATGTCTGGTTCCCTAATAAGACAATTGGGTCACAATTTCGTTTTTCTTCCTTCTTATGGCCCTGCAGAGCAGCCTACCCCCGGCCACCTTGTGTGGGGGTTCCCACCCCCAGGTGGATGATCATGCTCCACCCATGGAAGTCTTCTCTTCCCTGGTTGTTCAGTAGTCCCAGCCAAGGCCTTCCCAGGGCTTACTGACAAAGCACAGTACTTCTCTTGAGTGGCCTGGGCGGTTCACAGGCAACTTGCTTAAACTTAGTGAGGTTCAGAAGGGCTCAGAGCTTGGTGACAAACCAGCCCCCATCCTGTTCCCAGGCAGCAGCTACAGGACCAGGGCCGCAGGACAAGGAAGACCAGGTCAGGGAGGGAAGAGACCTCTTAAGTGATTTTTTTCTGCTTGTAAGAGTAATGTATACATCCCAGACAAGTTGTAAAACCACGAGAAAGGGTAAAATATGAAATAAAAATTGGCCCTAAGCCTCCCAACCAGTATAAACCATTGCAAAAGTTTTGGTGTGTATTTATGTAAATATACTGGAATTTTTATAAAATCAGGACCACACTATCCACTTTGGATCTTGATTTTTTGGACTTAATATTTATTGAGGATTTTCTGACATTATTCAGTAGTCTTCAAAAACATGGATTAAAACAGCTCCATCATATGAAGGTGCCAAATTAATATAATTATTCTCATATTGGACATTTGGGTTTCAATTTTTCACCACTATAATATCAGTCTATGAGTGTCTTTGAACAGAGTAGTAGAAAATATGTAATTATCATTTAATGCTAGGCACTTTGCTAAAAACCACATGGATCCAAGGCCACCTTATAGGGGTACTGAACATAAGTGCCAGCCAGGGGTCAAAATAGGTGCTTAAGTCAAAGCTCACTCTCCATTCTGAAGGCAAAGTACCGTGACATGTGACTGCATCCACCTGGAGGTTTCTTTTGCACAAAGGTCCTATACACTTGCCAAGTCCTGGACATCTGTCTGGAAAAAGGCACAGTTTATCCAGAGTGGGAACACCTTTCCCCAGTTTCCTCAAAGAATCATACAGGCTAGCATCCCTAAGGGGATTTTTTCATTGTTCATAACAATTCTATGAGGAAAGCACTGTTATCCCCATTTTGCAGATGAGGAAAGTGGAACATGCTAGTCTAATGACTTCCATAGAACAAATGTCTAGAAGTAGAAAAGTCAATGTACAGAAATGTGCATTTATTATACTCCCACCAGTGCCACAGGAAGCAGATGTTTCCCTTCCCTTCTCACCCCACAAAGAAACAATCTTTGAAATACTGCCCAGACTTATGGGTGGAACATATCTCATTGTTTTAATCTCTTTCTTTGCTAGTGAAGTGAGCTTTTAGAAATATTTACTATTCATTTGCATAATTTCTTGTGTGATTATTCAAGTCTTTTACCCACTTTCCCCCCGGGAGGCTAGTATTTTTCTTGTTGCCTGGTGTAAGGTGGCATCTCAATGTGGTTTTGATTTGACTCTCCCTGATGGCCACGGATGAACATTTTTTCATGTGTCTGTTAGCCATTTGTATGTCTTCTTTGGAGAAGTGTCTGTTCATGTCTTCTGCCCGTTTTTTTGACATGACTATCTGTTTTTTGAGTGTTGAGTTTGAGGAGTTCTTTATAGATCTTGGATATCAGCCCTTTGTAGTGTCATTTGGGAATATCTTCTCCCCTTCCGTGGGTTGCCTCTTTGTTTTGTTGACTGTTTCCTTTGCTGTGCAGAAGATTTTATCTTGATGAAGTCCCAAAAGTTCATTTTCGCTTTTGTTTCCCTTGGCTTTGGAGACGTGTCTTGAAAGAAGTCGCTGTGGCCGATGTCGAAGAAGTTACTGCCTATGTTCTCCTCTAGGATTTTGATGTTTTCCTGTCTCACATTGCGATCTTTCATCCATTTTGAGTTTATGTTTGTGTATGGTGTGAGAGAATGGTCTAGTTTCATTCTTCTATACATAGCTGTCCAGTTTTCCCAGCAGCATTTATTGAAGAGACTTTCTTTCTTCCACTGGATATTTTTTCCTGATTTGTCAAAGATTAGTTGACCAGAGTTAAGGGTCCATATCTGGGCTTTCTACTCTATTCCATTGGTCTATGTGTCTGTTTTTGTGCCTGTACTATGCTGCTTTGGTGATCACAGCTTTGTAATATATCTTGAAATCAGGGAACGTGATGCCCCCAGCTTTGTTTTTCTTTTTCAACATTTCCTTGAAGATTTGGGTCTTTTATGGTTTCATACAAATTTTAGGATTGTTTGTTCTTGCATTTTGAAAAATGCTGTTGGTATTTTGATTGGGATGGCGTTCAAAGTGTAGATTGATTTGGGTTAGGGTTAGGGTTAGGGTTAGGGGTTAGGGTTAGGGTTAGGGTTAATAATGTTTATTCTTCTGATCCATGAGCATGAAATATTTTTCCATATTTTTGTGTCTTCTTCAATTTCTTTTGTGAGTGTTCTCGAGTATAGATCATAAAATTAAATGTAAAGCATAAAACTCTACTATGTTTAGAAGAAAACGTAGGAGAGAATCATTTTGCCTGAGAATTTTTAGATACAACATCAAAAGCATAACAATTAAAAATTGATAGACTTCTTCAAAATTAAAAATTAATGTTTGCCTTGTGATAGACACTGATAAGAAAATAAAAACACCAGCCACGGACTAATAGAAAATATTTGCACTCAGTACCATCCTGACAAAGTCTTGTATGCAGAATATTTAAAGAATTCTCTCAACTCAGCAGTAAGAAAGCAAAGAATTCAGTTGGGTAAGGGACTCAAACTGACATTTGTCCAAAGAGGAAATACAGATAGTAAATAAGCACATGAGAATATGCTTTCTATCATTAGTCAGTAGAACACCAGGCAAACCCACAATGAAACATCAGTACATTTAGAATGTACTGTCCATTTGTAAAGTACAAACATTTAGAATGGCCAAAATAAAAATAACAAATAATAAGTCAATAAAATATTGTGAGAATACTCCTACTCTGCTGGTGGGAATGTAGAATGGTATGGCCACTTTGCAAAACATTTTGGCAGTTTCTTATAAAGTTAAACATACACTTACCATATGACCCTGCAATCCTAGTTTTGTATATCTATTCTAGAGAAATGAAACCTTATGTTCACACATAAACTTGCACATGAATGTTCATAGGAACTTCGTAACAAGCAAAAGCTGAAAGCAACCCAAAAGTCACTCAGTGAGTGAACAGATAAAGAAAATGTGGTATATCTGCACCACAGAATACTACTAAGCAATAAAAATGAACAAACTATTGATACACATACGTACTTGGGTGGATCTCAAAGGCATTATGCTGAGTAAAAAAAAAAGCCAGTTTTAAAAGGTTACATACTGTATTATTGCATTTATATCACATTCTCAAAATGACAGAGCTGTCATAATGAAGATCAATGGTTAGCTGCAGGGAGTAGAGGTGAGGGGAAGGTGGCTCAAGAGAGAACACTGATTGTGATAATGGTTACACAAATGTAAACTTGGAGGAAAAATTTCATAGAATATGGGTGCCTGGGTGGCTCAGTCCATTGAGGGTCTGCCTTTGGCTCGGGTCATGATCTGGGAGTCCCAGGATTAAGTTCCGAATTGGGCTCCCTGCTCGGTAGGGAGCCTGCTTCTTCCTCTGCCCCTCACGCCACTTGTGCTTTCTCTCTCTCTCTCAAATAAATAAAATTAAAAAAAAAATTCATGAACTGTACCCCCAAATTTAAAAAGCTTGTACATAAAAAGTGGTGAAATCTCAATAAGATCTGTAGTTTAGTTAGAAGTATCACACTGTGATACTATGTATGACACACACAACATCAATTTCCTTGTTTTGATAATTGTACTATGCTTAGGTAACTATTATCATTTGGGAAGCTGAATGAAGAGTACAGGAAGTCTCTGTACTATTCGTTTCAATTGTTATGAATCTAAAATTACTTCAAAATAAAATTTTTAAGAAATCACTAAATTGAAAGGCAAAGCTATAGATTTTTAGAACGTAATGCAAGACCAGATCTTTAAAATTTTGGAGTAGGGAAAGAATTCTTTTTTTTTTTTTTTTTTTTTTTTTTT
>JAPYYJ010002958.1:0-12117 GCA_028533885.1 Nasua narica | reverse complement strand
CCTGGGTGGCTCAGTTGTTAGGCAACTGCCTTCGGCTCAGGTCATGATCCTGGAGTCCCTGGATTGAGTCCCGCATCAGGCTCCCTCTTCAGCAGGGAGTCTGCTTTTCCATCTGACCTCTTCCTCTCTCTCTCAAATAAATAAATAAATAAAATCTTAAAAAAAAAATGTCAAGAAAAGTTGAGTTAGGATGCCTGGGTGGCTCAGTTGGTTAACTATCTGCCTTGGGCTCAGGTCATGATCCTGGAGTCTAGGGATGGAGCCTATATGGGGGTTCCTGCTCAGCTGGGAGTCTGCTTCTCCGTCTCCCTCTACCCCCTCCCCCCGCTCCTTCTCTCTCTCTCTCTCTCACTTTCTCTCTCTCAAATAAATAAATAAAACCTTTAAAATAAAAAAAGGAAAAGCTGAGTTAATTAAACTTACTTATAATAGGTTTCAAATTATGAATAATAAAAATTCTTATGAAACTTGGTTTCATGTAATTATATCAAATCAAATAGTGTATTTGCTGATTTTTAACTGTAAAAAACAAAAAAAGTATTTTCAAGGCATGACTGACTAGCATTAAAAATTGTGTGAAAAGGGGCACCTGGGTGGGGCACTCAGCAAACTAGGAATAGAAAAGAACTGCTTAATCTGATAAAGAACATCTATGAAAAAACCCACAGTAACATCTCACTTAGTGGTGAAAGATTGAGCTTTCCCTCTAAAATCAGGAACAAACAAGGATGGCTGCTCTCATCACTCTTTGACCTTGTACTGGATATTCTAGCCAGGGAAATTAAGTGGAAAAAAAAAAAAGAAATAAAAGGTATCCAGATCAAAAAAGAAGTAAAACTATTTCTATTTGCAGATGACATGCTCTTCTATCTAGAAAACCTAAAAGAATCCACGCACACCAACCCCCACCCCACAAAAACCTATTAGAGCTAAAAATGAATTTGACAAAGTTGTGGGATACAAGATCAACACACAAAAATCAATTGTATATTTGGGGCATCTGAGTGACTTAGTCAGTTAGGCATCCAACTCTTGATTTCAGCTCAGGTCATGATCTCAGGGTCATAAGATCAAGCCCCACGTGGGACTTGGTCAGGCTCTACACTGAGTGTGGAGCCTGCTTAGGATTCTCTCTCACTTCCTCTGCCCCTCCCCTCTCCCCCAACTTACAGGCTTTCTTTCTCTCTCTCTCTCTTTCAGAAAAAGGGGGTGGTACAATCAGTTAAGCACTGCAGTCTTGGTTTGGGCTTAGGTCCTGATCTCAGGGTGCTGAGATTGAGCCCTGCATTGGGCTCCAGAAGTCTGCAAAAGTTTCTCTCTCCCTCTCTCTCTTCCTCCCCCTATGCTCTCTCTCTCTCTCAAATAAATAAATAAATAAATAAATTTAAAAATCCATGGTATTTCTATACATTAGCAGAGAATAATGTGAAAATGAGATTTTTAAAAATCAATTCAATTTATAATAACATCAAGAAGAATAAAATACTTAGAAATAAATTTAACCAAGGAAATACGAAAATACTTTGTTGAAAGAAATGAAAGAAGACCTAAATAAATGGAAATACATCCCATGTTCATGGATTAGAAGACGTACTATTGTTAAGGTGGCAACACTCCAAATTGACCTAGATTAACTACTATCCCTATCAAAATCTGAGCTGCTTTTTTTTGCAGGAAATGGATGAGCTGATTCTAAAATTCACATGGAACTGCAAGGGGTCCTACATAGCCAAAACAAAGTTGGAGGACTCATGCTTTCCAATTTCAAAACTTACTATAAAGCAACAGTAATCAAAATAGCGTGGTACCAGCATAAGAACAGACATATAGATCAACGAAATACAATCGAGAGCCCCGGAATAAGCCAATATATCTATGGTTAGTTGATTTTCTTTTTTATTTATTTTTTTTTAAAGATTTTTTTAAATTTATTTGACAGAGAGAAACACAGCGAGAGAGGGAACACAAGCAGAGGGAATGGTAGCGGAAGAAGCAGGTTTCCTGCCAAGCAGGGAGCCCAACGCGGGCTCAATCTCAGGACCCCGGGATCACGACCCTAGCCGAAAGCAGACGCTTAACGACTGAGCCACCCAGGCACCCTGGTTAGTTGATTTTCAATGAGGATGCCAAGACCAGTCAATGGGGCAAGAATAGTCTTTTCAACAAATGGTGCTGGGATAACTGGATATTCAAATGCAAAAGAATGAATGTATACCTCTACCTCACATCATATACAAAAACTGACTCCAAATGGATCAAAGATCTAAATGTAAGAGTCAGGGATGCCTGGATGGCTCAGTCAGTTAAGTGTCTGCCTTCAACTTGGGTCATGGTCCCAGGGTCCCAGGATGGTGCCCCACATCAGACTCTCTACTCAGCATGGAGTCTGCTTCTCCCTCTCCTCCTCATGCTCCCTCTTCTTCTGCTCTCTCTCTCAAATAAATAAAATAAATAAATAAAATCTTAAAAAAATAAATGTAAGAGTTAAAACTATAAAACTCTTAGAAGGAAATGTAGATATAAATCTTTATGACCTTTGATTAAGCAACAGTTTCTTTTTCTTTTTCTTTTTTTTAAGGATTTTATTTATTTGAGAGAGAGCACAAGCATGCATGAGGAGGGGGAGGGGCAGATGGAGAGAAAGAAGCAGACTCCCCACTGAGCAAGGAGCTGGGTTCAGGGCTTGATCCCAGGACCCCAGGATCATGACCTGAGCTAAAGGCAGAAGCTTAACCAACTAAGCCACCCAGTCGCCCCTAGGCAACAGTTTCTTAAATATGTCACCAAAAGCACAAGGAACGAAAGAAAAATATAGATACACTGAACTTCATCAAAATTAAAAACTTCTGTGCATCAAAGTACACCATCAAGAAAGTGAAAAGACAACTCATGAAATAGAAAATAACAAGTCCTATATCTGACAAAGGATTAATATTCAATGTATATTATATATTTAAAATCCTCTTGAAACTCAAAAAACAAAATGACGACCCAATTAAAAAGTACTGAATCTTACACCTTAAAATAGTTAAAATGGTGAATTTTGTTATGTGAATTTATTTTCCAAAAAAAGGGTGTTGAAGTAATGAAAACATATTTTGGTGCCCACCAGACAAACCTAGATTAGAACTGATGTTCTACCATCCAACCCCGTGGCGAGGTGCTCCATCGGACTCAGTCTCCCCAACTGTGAGAGACACTATCCTCTTTACTAGGCCATTCTGAGGATTCAGTAAGAACATAGGTAAAGGGCCTGGTACAGACTATGCATCCAATAAATATTTAGAAAATAAATAAACAATAATAGTAACAAGAAGAAGAACAATCACTGACATCTATAGGCCCTCACTCGGAGTCAGATGGTTTACAAAGAACAGTTCATTAATTATCTGACCATAGCTCTATGAGGTAGATACCGATTACAGCTAAGGAAACAGAAGTGTAGAGAGGTTGAATGACTGGCCCAAAGTCATCCCATTATTAATGATGTGGCTGACATTTGAACCCCCAGGAAAAGATAGAAAATCTTTATTGAGTACTTAATGCTAAGCAAGACACTGACCTGAGCATTTACTCAAACACCTCATTAGCCCACAAAACGGCATGAGGTGGCTACATTATTGTCCCCATTTTATTTACTTTTATTTTTTGAAAGATTTTATTTATTTGACAGAGAGAGAGGAAGAGAGCACAAGCAGTAGGAGCAGCAGGCAGAGGGAGAGGGAGAAGCAGACTCCCTGCCTAGCAGGGAGCCTGACATGGGGCTCAATCCCAGGACCCAAGGATCATGACCTGAGCCAAAGGCTGACTCTTAACCAACTGAGCCACTCAGTGGCTACCCAATGAGCTACCCCCTTTTATGTATTAGGTGCTGGAGAAACAGAGAAGTTGAAGAGCTTGCCCCGGGTCACACAGCTTATAGGGGTAAAGCTAAGATTCTTTCTATAAGGACAACCTTCTTAACCTCTATGCTACATAGAGGTTAAGAAGCACCCCTGCACCCCTATACACACACTACTCGCCTCCATTTTTTTTTCTACAGTACTCATCAACTTCTAAAATATAACTTGGCTTATTTGTTGTTTATCTTCTACTTCCACAGAGGATCTGCACAGACCATTATTTGTCTGGTTCAAAAGGTATCATCAATGTCTAGAACTATGCCCAGCACATAATAGAAACTTGATAAATAAATTGTCGAATGGATAAATGAATGGGCTGAGGTAGCAGTGACTTGGGGGGCAGGAAAACTGGGTTTGGATTTAGCCTTGTGATGATGGACCTTGGACAAGACCCTTTCCCACTCTGAGCCTCATTTTATTCTCTGTGATTCTACAAAGGGCCCAAGGCCCTGAAGTTGGGCCTTAGCCCTTAGCTTTAGGATTCCATGCCTGACCACCATACACAGCCACCCTTGGCGAGCTAGGGTTCATTCCCAACCCTGAGGCGGAATCTGCTCTGACTACCAACCTAAAGGACCTGAGGATCCATGGTGTCATTTGCTGGTCGCCTTGGGGGTTGGGAGCACCTGCAGCTGCCACCTCCACTCCAGCCTCCGCAAGGGAGATAAAACTGGTCCAACCAGTTTTCCAGGGCTGCACCAATACCTGCTGTGTCAACTGAGATTTCCAAGCCATTGCCTCCGTCATTTGTCCCAGATATTCTCAGCTTCTTAAAACAAAGAAAATGGAGCTTTACAGGGCTTCGGGTTAGCCATTTCTGGGCCTACATGACAGATTCTCCCTGAGGGAAACTTACCCTTGGCCTCCATGCAATAGGAAAAGGGGATGGGTAGAGTGGGTCTTGTTCTCTCCAAGTGCTGTTGTTGGTTCATTCAATGAATATTAATTAAGCAATTCCTGAGCAGTTCTAGGCACTGTAGATGTATCAGTGAACAAAACAGAGAAAAGTCTTTGTCCTTGTGGACCTTTTGTTTTTAATGAGAGGAAAGGACAATAAAGAAAATGTCTGATATAATGTCAAGGATGATGAATAAAAATGAAGAGGAAGGGACTAGAGTGTGATGAGGGTGGGGTGGGGCTATTTGAGATAAATTGGCCAGGGAAGTCCTGAGGAAATAACTTTTGGACAAAGGTAAATAGAGGGAGGGGGCCAGTATTATGAAAATCTGGGGGAAGAGCATTCTAGACAGGCCCACACTAGAGGGTTTTAAACAGGAAAGTGGCATAATCTGATTGGGGCTCTAGAAAGATCCCTTGGGATGCTGTCAAAAGAATGGATCATGGGGGAGAGAGAGAGAAAGCAGGGAAAACAAAGAGAAGGCTGATGCAATCATCCATGCAAGAGAGGCTGGCAGCCTGGACGCGGCAGTGATGGCTGAGGAGATGAAAAGTGGTTGGAGCCCTGGGGAAATGATTAAAACAACAACAAAAACAAAAACAAAAACTTTGTCCTATCTGAGCTGGTGAGAGCTGTAGTGATCCTAAGACAAGGAAGGAACTTTGGAGTCTGTCAGTCCTGGGTTTGAAGCCCAGGTCCACACGTTCTGGCTGAGTCTTTGGGCAGGTTGCCACACCTCTCTGAGCCTTGGTTTCCCTACTTATAAATAAGAAAGCTTGCTTCCAAGAGTGTTTTGAGGACTTAGTGACATGTAAATAAGACACAGAACACAAGGTTTGGCACTTAATAGACAGTAAAGTTAGCTATGACTCAACTCCCCACATGTATTGATAGAGAAACAGAGGCCGGCTAGCTTAGAGGCAAACCGAGGATTTGTGGTGAGAGGGAGAATAGAAAGCACTATTTACAGGGTTCCTCAAATCATATACCTCAGGTCCAGACAGAAAGATAGTTGAGTAGACAAGGAAGATCAAAAATCAATGTGACCCTCTCTGGCCATCTTGTTTTCCTACTCTCAAAAGGGGAAATTAGAAATATTTCTGTAAGATAAATGAACACAAGTATAGTAAAGTAGTAACTGACATTCAGCTGCAAAGTCAGGGCGACCTTACAGAACAGGAACCGTGACATCTGGAACACGTGTGCCCATTGAAAGGGGCTGGCCAGGTCAGCTCCATCTGATCGCTGTCTCCCTATGCCTAACATCCTTATTTTCAACAGAAGTCAGAATCCAGATTTTTATATGAAATTTCCCATTTTTTAAAAGAGTCTATTTTTAAGTTATCTTTACACCAAATGTGGGCTCAAACTTACAACCCGAAGATCAAGAGTTGCATGCTCCACCCACTGAGCCAGCCAGGCACCCTGAAATCTCCCAGTTTGGTTTTTTTCTAACTTCCATTTTTTTTCTTAAGTAGGCACCACGCCCAGCATGGAGCTATTCACCATAGGGCTTGAACTCGTGCTTCTGGAGTATAGGAACCCAGCTTTTTTTTAAATTCATAGAACCTCATAAATTTTTAGATAATGATCTTGCCATTATTTCACAGTTTCTGATCCTTACACTGCTTCTTTTTCTTGCCTTATTACTTTGGCGAGGCTCCAACACAATCCTTTTCTTGCTCCTGACACAGAGGGAACATATCTCACTTTTCACCACTGAGGTAGGTTTTTAATTTCATTATTTTTAAATGTTGGCTTTTTTTTTTTTTTTTTCCATTGTGAAAGCTGGACGGTCTGTCTGTAGGCTGCATTCAACCCATAGGCTGCCAATTTGTGATCTCTGCTTTACCTGAATTCTCTGAATTGTGATAACCTTATTGGGTAGGTACTATTATTCTCCCCGATTTGACATATGAGGACACTGAGGTTTAGAGAGGTGAAGTGACTTGCCACAGCCACATACCTGGGAAGGGACACAGCCAGGATTCAAAGCCAGCTGTGCTCAATGTCAAAATCTGTGGGACTCTGGAGGCTCAGGACAGCCCCTCTTTACATTTCATCCTCTCCAGCATCTTGGGGGACCTAAGGAGTGCTCTGGGATCCTGGAGCAGCTCTGTTGTCAATTCTGAGTGACCCACGACCAAGGGCCTTCCCCTTTCTGGGCCTCAGTCTTCTCATCTGTCAACCTAGGAAGGTTATTACAGGAGGTAATTATGAGAACCCCAATATGGTCCCAGCTTCGTCCCCTGCAGTCCAATTATGTATCTACCAAATATTAGGTCTTGATACGTCACTTGTTCTGTGGCCTGGCTCCGCAGGCCAGCAGCAAATTACTGCTACATGATTTGGGGCTGCTTAACCTTGCTGGGCCTTTTGCCTCACCTCAGCTATAAGATGGAATTAAAAGGAGCACCTACTTCAAAGTGCTTAGGACATGCCAGGCCTGGCTAAGTGCCTACTAAATACGAGTCCTCATGATTATCGATAAATGTACATGTATGTGTATGTTGGCAGGAAGAGACAGAAATATAACTTAAGTAGCTTTATTAGGATGGCGATGTGGTTCTTAACATTTTCTTTAATGTCACAATTTTTTAAAATGTTTAATGACTCCTCCATTTTCTAGAGAATAAAGTCCAAATTCCTTAACCCAACATCCAAGGATATCTCTGAATCAACACCAACTTATATTTCAACACGGCTAAGTGGCTAACAGCACCCGGAGGCAGGCCACTCCAGCCTGAATCCCAGCTCTGTGACTTACTAGCTGTGTGAGCTTGGGCAAGGAGCTCTGCCTCTCTGCGCCTCTCTTTCCTCATCTGCAAAATCAGGAAATGAATGATTCCCACCTGATGGGGCTGGGGTGGTATGTGCAGTGTCTATTATGTGGAAGCTTGAAATATATTAGCAATTATTATGATCTAATCACTACCCCCAAATCTCTGGTCATCCTGGTCCATTCACCAACTCCAGAATCGTCCTACTTTGAAGGCTTTGCTCAAGACTTGCTCTTCCCGGCATGCCTTTCCCTATATATCCATCCATTGAAACATTCTATGTCAAGGACTAGCTCAAATGTGACCTCCCCTGAAGAGACTTTCTGCCCTTACCAGCCCCCTTCTGGCCTTGAAAGCTGGGTGCACTTAAAGCTCTCACTACCTCGGCTATCTACTACTTCCTCATTGGTCCTTCCTCTTGCATCATACCCTTCCTGAGGGGAAGCTGCGCTTGCTCTGAGATCCAGCACAGATATCTGAGGGACATACCAGCCTTCAGGGAAATTCATCAAACTAAGTCCAACAGCTCTGCTGCATCCTGCCCTGTCCCTTCTTGAGCCTCAGTTTCCTCTCCTATCACTGAGGCAGTGTGGCTGTGAATAGAAATGAGGAGACCCTGGTCAAGACCCCTTTTCTCTTCCCTGCCTCCCAATAAGCCTGGTTTGCTTCTCCTCTGGAGAAGCTGGGGAGTGGGGACGGAGTGCTGGCAATGGGGCAACTACAGATTCTAGAGGCCTGCTTGAGATGGACTTCTGGCTCTGATCAGAGTTCCTGATGTCAAAGGGTTTGGGGCAAGGCCCAGGATCCTGCATTTTTAAAAAGTGTGTATAAATCCCTTCCATGGCCATGTTCTGAAAAGGGAGCACCAAACCTATCCATGGCTAACAGGGCAGCATAGCTGTGGGCAAGGGGCCATGGGCCCTCTCAGTCCCCACAAACTTTGGAAGAGGGAGTGCTGCCACCTAGGGGCAAAGAAAGAAACTGCCAAGGCTCAAGCCTGAGCCATTGGACACATTTTGATAAAAACATTTATTGAGCACTTTCCAAGTGCCAAGCACTATGCCAAGTCCTTTGCTCATTTCATCATACTGGGTCCCCATGACAGCCCTACGAGGTCGGAATGTCATAAGTCCCATTGTACAGAAGAGACACACAGGGCTCAGAGAGGTCAAGTGACATACCTTAGGTCACACAGCAAGTGAGTAGCAGTGCTTAGATTTGAGGCCAAATCTGGCTCATAGCTGTGACACTCAGTGCCACCTAAATGCCTACGTCACAGAGTCATCTGCGGATACCATGTGGAACCGTACATGAAAACGTTTAGTGGATAAGGGCTACCCATTTCAGGCCTCTAGAGGAGCACTTGACCGGAGGCCACACCGAGACAGCCCGGCGGAGGGGTGGGCAGGACCACCCTGTCTTCTCTCTTAGGTGGGCTGTCACCAGCTTGGACCAGCCAGACCCTGGGTTGCTGGCTTGGCCAGCTCTCTTACCTCCCGTGCCCCTACCTGGAGGCGGTAGGCAGCCCTGCCTCACATTCCAGAATGCCACAGGGCTAACCAGCAGAACAGGAGCCACAGCAGGCTGGCCACAGGCCAGGGTTCATAAACGACACTCCAGAAGGATTTTGGCCAATGGCTCACTTCCATGCGGAAGGATCTCATCGGCCCCTGAGGCCTGGATCCACAGGGGAGAATCAGGCCAGGCTCTGGGAGCAAACACCGTGGGTCCGTCACTCTGAGGCCTGGATGTAGACGGGCACAGCGAGCATGGCACATGGGCCCTCGGCCCCGGCCTGCAGCTCTGCCAGCGCCAGGTTGGAGCCCAGGCTCTCTGCATGCCCGGGCACTACCAGCTCCGGTTCACCCCCCACCGTGCCACCCACCACAATGGACAGCACTGCGTCTGGCTCCGAGAAGGGCGGCTTGCCTGGGGCAGCCTCGGGCACCGGCCCGGTCCCGGTGTCCTTCAGCTCCTCCAGCCCCAGCGGGTCAGGCAGGGGGGTCACCACCTTGCGCCCACCACTGCTGCCGCTGCGGGGTGCTGCCCTCCTCCGGGAGGGCCGCCGGGCTTGCAGGTCCTTATCCTTCTGGGGGCCAAGGCGGCAGCGGTGATCCTTGAGGTATTTGTGTCGGGAAAAGCCCTTGGCACAACCAGCGCAGCGGAACTTGTAGTTGCCCGTGTGGGCACGCTGGTGCTCTGCGAGGTGGGCGCGGCGGCTGAAGGACTTGCTGCACAGGGCACACTTGTGGAGCTTCATGCCTGGACCAAGGAGAAGTCTGTGAGAGGCACCCCGACCCCTTACTCTGCAACCATGCCTCTGCACTTGGGATAAAACCCAGTCTCTCAGCTTGCCCTTGGAGCATGCGTGCAATCTGGGCTCTGCTCCTGCCGGTCTCATCTCCCACGTTCTCCCAGCCAGCCACATCTGCTCCCTTCAGGCCCCCAAGCTGGCACCTGCCTCTGGGCCTTTGCACTTGCCGTATCCCCTCTGCCTAGAATAGTATGCTCAGCCCCGAAACCTTGGCTAAGTTAGCCAGGTCACCATTATCTCTCTCTTCTCTGGTCTGCCTGCCTCACCCTCGCCCGTCCCCAAACCACCCCTACAGGGCAGCTAGAGATGGCTGCATGAAATACACAAAGGATCCTGACATTCTCTGCTCTGAACCTTCCAGCGATTTCCCTTTTCCCACAAATCCCTGTGCATTCAACCACCCCCTTCACCTCTCAGCCCCATTCCCTCTTTCCCCTCATTTGCTCTCTGAGCTCCATGCCTCCTACTCACCTTTCCTTGTCTTAAACACCCCCCTAGTCTTTTCCCTGCCTCAAGGCTTTGCACTTGTTCCCTCCTCTGGAAGCTATTTCCTGGCTTTTCTCATCCCTCAGGACAGGCCTCATGTTACCTCCTCCGGGAGACACCTCCCTTCCCCCATTCCTGCTTCCCATCTTTCTCTACCCTATCATTCTGTTTATTCCTATCTTTGTACTCTGCATACTTCGCTGTAACATATTTACTCATTTATTGTTCATTATCAATCTCTGTCCCTAAATGCTAAGCTTCCCTACGTGGGCAGGTTGGGGCTCTTCCCATCTGATTCCCCCCATCACCCCCAGAGTCTGACATGTGATAGGTTCTCAACAGTCACTCACCGGATGAATCACTGGTGCCTCCATGTCTACCACGAAGTGAACTCCAGCCCACACTCAGCCTGAGCCATGCCCCCCTCACCCTCCCTGGGAAGAAGGCTCAGGCAGGGCCAGTGCCTTGCATGAGGCACTGCAGCAGGACAGTGGTAGTGCTAGGAATCAGACTCAGGCCCTCTGTCTTTAGTCCTCAACTCTCTATTCTCCCGGTTTTCAAACTTCCCTTAGCCACTAAGTCCCTTCTGTAAACCCGTGGTTTTTAACCAGGGCCAATTTTACCCTCCAGACTTTTGGCTTGTCCTCCGGAGACATCTGCGGTTGTCCTAACTGCGGGGAAGATGCCACTGACATCTAGAGGGTAGAGGGCAGAGATACTGCGAAACATCCCGCAGTGCACAGGGCAGCCCCCAGGACAAAGCATCAGCTACTGTGAAATATCAAGAGTGCTAGGAAACCATGTTCTAGACCAAATGGTATGTGGAAAGCCAGCCGAGCAGCACCCAAGGAAGTGCCACAGAGCCCCTGGGAAGCTGAGGAGTGGGGTGGAGACCCTGTTCCACGCACCAGCTGCCCCGCTGTGCTGAGGGTACCAAGGAACCTTCCTGGCTGTGTCCTGGACCCCAGTGGAATCTGACTTCCCCCCATGTCTGATCTACATCTCTATCACACTGGGCACCTCTCGGATTGACAGCTATCTCCTCTCAGGTAAGCTTCCCCCTCAGCCTGGGGAACTGTGTCTGACTTACCTCTGTAGGACCCCGAGGACCCCAAGGCAGACCTGGCTCACGGCTCACATGAGCAAATGTCTTTTGGCTGGAATATACCAGGCAGTCATAATAAGCTTCATGGGATGTATCTGCTCTTTCTAGGCGGCCCGCCCCAGGGGTTCAGACCCTCCTGGTAGGTCCAGCAGTCACTTACCGGAGTGGGAGAGGATATGCGCCTTCAGCTTGTCGGGCCGGTTGAACTCTTTACTGCAGCCTGTGTGTGTCCTAGAACCCAAAACCACTGGTCAGGGGAGCTCACCAGACTCGGACACTCTTGCTGGTCTCTGTGCTCGCCCTGGGCATGAGGGACTTCCTGTTTACCCCAAAGGCCAGGCAAGGAAGCAGGGTGGGGAATGAGGCTGGTGGTCAGGCAGCAAGGCCCACGACAGGATAATAGGAGGGAGGGCCTTCAGAACCTCGGCCCTGACAATTCTCTGTCCCACTGCTGGGTAAATCTGCCCCTCCCACTCATGCCAGTCTCCACTCACGAGAAGGGGCATTTGTATTTCTTGAATGGCTCATGGATCAACATGTGTCTCTTCAGTTTGTCCTTACGGTTGAACGCAGACTCGCACACTGAGCATTTGTAGGGCTTCTCACCTGTAGGAGGAGACACAGATGGGGGG
>JAPYYJ010002957.1:0-12118 GCA_028533885.1 Nasua narica | reverse complement strand
GATCCCAGGACCCTGGGATCATGATCTGAGCCACCTAGGCGCCCCCAAAACTCACCATTTTAAATTGCATAATTTGATGCTTTTTAAATGTATTCTGAGTTGAGCAACTGTCACTGCTATCCCATTTTACAATATTTTAACCACCCCAGAAAGAAACCCCATAGCCGCTATTAGTCACTCCCGGCCCCCTTTTCCCAGGCCCTGGCTACCACTAATATACTTTCTGTTTCTGTGAATTGCCTATACCAGACATTTCATGCAAATGGAATTATATAGTGTGCGGCCTTTTGTAACAGGCTGCTTTTACTTAGCATAGTGTCTTTGATTTGGGTTCCTAAATAAGAGAAATTTATTTTCTCACGGTCTGGAAGTGGCAAGTCCAAATTTAAGGTGTTGGCAGGTTTGGTTTCTTTGGAGGCTTCTCTGTAGCTTGTAGACAGCCGCCTTCTCCCTCTGTCCTCAAAGGCCTTTCCTCTGTGCACCAGCATATTTTCAAGGGGCTTCTAGTAGTAGCATGTATAAGTACCTTATTCCTTTTTACCGCCAAGTAATATTCCATTGTCCAACAAGACCGTATTTTGTTTATCCATTCGTCATTGATAGACATTACAGTTGTTTCTTCTTTTTGGCTGTTAAGAGTAATACTGCTGTAGGTACACATTTGTACACCAGTTTTTATGTGGACATATGTTTTTAGTTCTCTTGGATAGATACCTAGATACCTAGGAGTGGAATTGCTGGGTTGTATGTTTAACCTGTGTTTAACCATTTGAAGAACTGCCATACCAGTTTTCAAAGCAATGGTACCGTTTTACAACCTGACCAGAGCTATGTGAGGGCTCCAATGTCTCCACATTTTCACCGACACTTGTTATTGTCTGTCTTTTTAATTTAATGGAACCTAGGAAATATGAAGTGGTATCTCACTGTGGTTTTGATCTGCATTTTCCTGTATTTTTTTCCAGCATCTGTTCACGTGCTTATTGGTGACTATTTATAAATCTTCTTTGGAAAAGAGTTCTATTCAGACCCTTTGCCTATTTTTTCTTTATAAGGATTTTATTTATTTATTTGACAGAGAGAGAGATTGCAAATAGGCAGAGAGGCAGGCAGAGAGAGAGAGAGGGGGAAGCAGGCTCCCCGCTGAGCAGAGAGCCCAGTGCGGGGCTCGATCCTGGGACCCCGAGATCATGATCTGAGCCGAAGGCAGAGGCTTTAACCCACTGAGCCACCCAGGCACCCCCTTTGCCTATTTTTTAAATTGGGTTGTTTGTCTTTTTGTTAGTCATAATTATTTCTTTGACGTGATTTCTAACTTGTACATTGGTATCAAACACTATAATCTCAGGATCAGAATTTTTAGGTCGGAAGGAATTCTAAGAATCTGAGGCCATCCCCAACCTCTGTCGGCAGATGGAAAATCTGAGGCTTAAGTGTGTACCCACAGCTACGGCAAAGCCAGTAGTTGAACTGAGAGAGAGGGGGAGACTACTGACTCTAAATCAAAAAGGGAAAAACATATTTGTTTCATGATTTATTTTTGGCTAAGGCCCCTTTCTTATAGAGAATAACCCTTGGAGTTCAGTATAGTAGAGGTGAAAGAAGGGGAAGCATCTGGAAGGAAGAGGAGCTACGAGGTTTACCTTGAAGTTGTATTCAACCAATAAGAACGCTATTTTTACTTGGGTCAATGAAAACAGCAGTTTTCTAATGATGCTTTTAGTCCAACTCTACAGAACCGTCTTCTCTCAGTCTTAAAAGTGATACGAGCAAGGCTCTCAGGTTCCCAGTGACCGACAGCAAGTTGGCTCCGCCACTATCTAGCAGGGTGGCTTTGAAGAAAGAGCCTCAGTCATTTGGGTTCGGCTCTGATTGCAAAATAAAGCCGCGCTTTACTTGGAACCCTACTCACTCTTCCCCCTGAAGCCCAAGAAAACACTCTTTTGCGTGACGAAGGTGAAGGTAGAATGGAGAGTCGTGTTTTGAAACCGTCTGGATGTGGGCATTCCAGCAGGGGAGGGAAGGACTTTTTGTCAGAGTCATAATGTTCTATACTCTCTCCACCTGCTACACGATACTAAACAGACTGACGTGAAGAAAATACTTCCCCCTCTCTCAGACAAGAATAATGCCAGTTTCAATGTTCACCTCCATCCATGTACATACTGGTTTTTTAGGGCTATTACACCGCAATGCTTGATAGCATATTCTAGTAAAGAAGCATGTGATAAAGCCCACTTCTGTGGTCTGCATGGTTTTTTGTTTTGTTATTTAAATAATAATTTTCCTGACAGAAGGACATCTCTTTGCCTCTCATGATTGCAGTAATCACCCCCTTCCCCCTGTGTGGTTTTGGTTTCCATGATTTCAGTCACCTGAGGTCAGCTGTGGCCCAGAAGCCGTGATCTGTCTTCTGACGTAAAGTCAGAAGGTCATTAATAGCCTAACACTCCGCACAGTGCCCATGTCGTCCGCCTCACTTCCTCTCATCCCGTAGGCCTTTTATCTCCCATCATCATCAGAGAAGGGGGCATGCAGTACAAGAAGATATTTTGAGAGAGAGAGAGAGAGACCGACCCCATTCACATAACTTTATTGCAGTAGGTGGTTATAATTGGTTTATTTTATTACGAATTACTGTTAATCTCTTACTGGGCCAACTTTATAAATTAAACTGTATCATAGGTACGTATGTAGAGGAAAAAAAACACAGTACCTGTCATGTTTGGTACTCTCGTGGTTTCAGACATCCAACGGGGGGTCTTAGAACATGTCCCTGCAGATGAGGGGAGACTTCTGTATATTGTAGTGGATTTTGATGGAGACAGTGGTTCACAGACCACCTAATTCACAGAGGGGACAATTATTTGGTTCAACCAGACTTTTAGGCTACCATGGCAAAGGTAGAAAGTTCTGATCCCCATCTGAGCTTCCCAAGGGGAGAATCCCTGTTAAATTGTAGCATTCCACCCTTGGAAATAAAGTATCCTGTGGATTTGTTTCTAATTGGGCAGTGACTCTGAACTACTTGCTGCGAAGAGCAAACTGGTTTTCATGTGGCTATGGATATGTACGTACTTACATTCTACCTTTTTGCATATATCACTACCGAAATGGAGAAAGTGCTGACCTACATACTGTAGGTACTCAAAAAATGTTAGATCTTCATTATTCCAGTAGGTGTATGGACATTCGATTGCTTTAAAGAAATGTTTTAAGGCCTAAGATGACTTCAGAGCATTTGAGAAATAAATATTTCACTTTCCTTTTTCCCTATTAGTTTTCCTGTTAAATTATAGTCTCAGCACCTCCATTAATCTTTATGAGATTCTAGGTTCCTATTAATGGAAGAATGATGGTATACTTAGTGTCCAGTTACTTGGAAATAGTTTCCTTCTACTTCTCCTTCCTTTGTTTGATCAACTTCTTTAATCTAGCTTCCTCATTCTGAGTGCAAAATTCACTGATGTCAGTGGAGACTCTATAGCAAAAAAAAGTTTTCTTAGAATATTCCCCCTAAACTTCCCAATAACTCTATTATTTTCTGTGTCTTATTTAACCACTCAGTTGTGTTCCTTTCTTTTGGTGGAAGGATGGAATGAGGAGTGCAGAGAGGAGTGTGTGGATGACTGTGATTTGGGTCTTTGAGGTCAAAGCTGCTTTCTGATAAGGGTCAGGAGTCTTGGTTTTCTGGGATGTTGATAAAGATTCATATGCTTTGGGAACAAACTAGCAGGCACTGGGGTTCACCTCATCTCATGAAAAGGGAGGCTTCTTTCCCTGGGCTTCTCCTGGATGAGAAAGCACACCATCTCCACATAAACCACAGAGATCTCTCTAGGTCATGCCAGAATTTTCCGCAGCAGACTTTGCTGGATTTTTTCCAGCACATGAACAACTGCTCAATGAAATCTCCAGAATTCCATGTCACAAAGACGGGCAGAAACCCTTCTGGCCTGGAAATTTTTTTAGGGTAGGTGTTAATCGGTTTCTGGCTGAGGCTTTAGAAAATCCTAGTGTTCCTGTGGATCACTGATGTTGAGCTCTGTTGCCTGAGTCCCTTTTTTATGAGGAAACTCATAAAAAAGATGAATAAAAGTACAAAGTGCTTCGCTGGGTCGCTGAATGGGTTGACTTGTTCTATGGGGTTATTTGATAGGCCCATTGGATCTCTATGAAACTGATTTTAAGTTAGTTAATATCAAGTCATTTTTTTTTTCCTAGCAGTAATTTGATACCAGGACCTATTGTGTATAGAAGTTACTTTTACATTAATTTGTATCCACCAGTAACATCAGAAATGCTGATGAGAGTAATGTTGATATCTTTGCAATTACATCTCCGCAAAATATTCCCTAGCAGGAAGTGGGGGGAAGTTCTGCTAGATGGCAGTGACTGGGCCCTACATCAGAGCAGCACCCTCGCTTAGATGACCGAGTTCTGAATCCATACACCACGCCTGTAAGGTAGATCGTGGGTTTTTGGGTTTTATGCCTGAGAATACTAAGGAGCAACAGTGAAGGCAGGCCAAGGCCATGCAGCTAGTAAATGGAGAAATTAAGCTTCAAATGCAGATTTTTAAAACTGAGTCTAATTTTCTTTGCGCTACTAGGACCCCCAAGTAAAGCTAGAGAGCACTGCTAGACTTAACCGTGGAATTTGACATGTGTATCTCAACTCGCAGATCTGTAATCTAACATAAAAGCCTAGGGGATTCAGCTCAGTCTTCTATCTTGAATTCCACTGGACGAACCTACTTTTTTTTTTTTTTTTTTTAAGATTTTATTTATTTATTAGAGAGAGAGATTGAGAATGAGAGGGGGGAAGGTCAGAGGGAGAAGCAGACTTCCCGCAGAGCCAGGAGTCCGATATGGGACTCGATCCCGGGACTCCAGGATCATGACCTGAGCTGAAGGCAGTTGCTTAACCAACTGAGCCACCCAGGCGCCCACGAACCTACTTTTTAAGTAAAAAAGTATTCCCAAAGATTGGCTCCAGGATTGGCTTAACTTTTCTTCGAAGAACATCCATCCCCTCATGCTTGTCCCTGCTCATCCTGGGCCCCTGGTCTCCTGCTTTGGCCAGGCATCTGCAGCTGCCTCCGCAGGAGGAGGGGAAGGGGGTAGGAAGAAGAGGGAGAGATCCTTATGAATATGTACTATGATGAGTCCGTGCCCAGGGCCGATTCAGGAGAGGATCACTCTCCATAGCACCCGTGGCTCTAAGGATCATGAAAAGGAGTCATCATTTTCTCCAAGGATCAGAAAAGGAGTCAGAGATCCAAGGTCATCTAGCCCAGTCTCTCATTTTACAGATACGAGAACTGAGCTCTGGAGAGAGAGGTGGCTTGGCTAGGGTCACACAAGAGTCCCTAGGGTGGATATTATTATCGTGTTGTACAGAGATGTGTAGATTTCCAGGCACTTTGCTTGGCTTATCTCATTATCTCACAACATTCCCCATGAAGTATACTTGTCAAATGTCACGTAGGGGTGAATAGTTCCCTTTTTCTCTTTCCATGATAGAGGGAACTTGGAGATTATGTAAGATAGACCAAAAGGTTTCTAAAACCGATTTTTGGTCTATAATTGGTTTTCTGAAAGAGGAAACTGGTTCAGAAAGAAATGACTCGCTCAAAATATCAGGGCCTTGCTAATCATTGAGCTATGTCTAGAACCCAGAAAGCTTCTATACTTTGTATTTGGAAAAGAAAATCAGCCAGGCCTATCGGGGCAGATGCCCCACCGTGGTAGAAGTTTATATCTAAATGACACTGACGTTTAATCCTGAAAGTTTTTTTTTTTTTTTTTAATCCTGAAAATTTTTAACGTTACTTTATATTCTTAACATGGCTGCATTTACAAACATGTTTGAATCTATTAATGTTCTAAATCACTGGGTTTTTGGATAGTATTTAAATCATTTGATAAGAAAGGACATTATTCGTGAACGAGGCTTGGACTAGGAAAAATTTGTGAATTAAGACAATATCTAATATTGCACGTACCTTTTTGCAAATGCAAGTTAAGTTAAAGACTAAAAGTCACCTTCACGGAAAGATACGACTTTAAAAAGGAGGAGAAGGCAGTTTGCAAATAATACATTTCCAAAATTTGTTTTCCAGGATCTAGTTCAGGTTCAAAATTAAAAGGTCCTGAACTGAGTTTAAAAGGCTCCCAGCACGTCATGCAAGCAGGCCAGATGCTGTATCTCAAATGTAGGTGAGTGACCATCTTGGTTTGGGGATAACCTGGTTGCCTTTTCTAAGGCCAAATCATTCCCTGGCAGAGTAGACCGGGTTGCCTCTCAGAGAACAAAGGTAGGGACATAAGTTGTCTCTTGTAATCTGCAAAGTGCAAGCCACATGTATCCAGCTTCACAAGGAGAGACTTACTCACTGGAAGGGAAACCGGGAAGCGATGCCCTGAATGAACATCTTTGCGTTTTTCTTCCAAGTTGTTTAAAAACTTTCTAACATTTCAAGGCCCTCAGACTAACGCTTCCTAATGAAATGGATGCTTAGGACCTGGCCCCAGCCCTAACTGTGTTTTGTTTTCTTATCTGTGATTGCAGAGGGGAAGCAGCCCATTCATGGTCTTTGCCTGAAACAGTGAGAAAGGAAAGCAAAAGGCTGAGCATAACTAAATCTGCCTGTGGAAGGAATGGCAAACAGTTCTGCAGTACTTTGACCTTGAACGCGGCTCAGGCAAACCACACGGGCTTCTATAGCTGCAAGTATCTATCTGTACCTGATTTAAAGAAGAAGAAAACAGAGTCCACGATCTACATATTTATTAATGGTAGGATTTCCATTTTCTACGTTCTGTTTGTTATCACTTTGCTGTGGGTTTATAAATCCACCCCGTTCCCTTGGAAAGTGGGCATTCCCAGCGATGAAGGAAATGGGCCACGAAAGAGCTTCTGCCCTGGAAACTAGTGGAATGCGTTTTTAATGCATTTCTTTCTTTCTTTTTTTAATGCATTTCTTAAGGGTCAATTTCCACCAGGATTTTCAAGGTCACATAGTCAATTGTGTGTTCCCTGCAGGGAGAGACTTTTGACTATTTGGCTCACGGTTGTATCCATAGCACCTAGAATAGTGACTGGCATGTAGTATATCTGGATGAATAAATGAATGACAAGATTTTAGTTCTATTTCTTAATTATCTAGAAGAGCAAAGCAGAATACAGGATTTTTTTGTCCTTTAGCACAACTGCGTTCACTTACATGTCGGAATTGTAAAATAGTGCTCTTTCTACTAAATTCATATATGCAATGTTGTTGACGTCCCTTGAATGTTAGAGTTGTTTCCAATAATGTTGTATTATTTCATGTTCATTAAGCAAGTATTATAATGACATAAGAACTAGCACATAACCTTAGATTGTAGAAAGGGCAAAAGGTAAAAACGAGTCATTTTTCAGTTATCGTTTTTATGGTACCGTTTTTCGCTCCTCAAAGAATAAACATGAAGTGATACTCATCACTTCATCACAGAGGGAAGAAATGTAAAATCCTTAAAGAAATATCAATTGACATTAGAAATGGATGCCCGAGAAAGAATAAGGAAAATGACCTGTCGTTTTGTTCTTCCTTATCAGTTGCAGCCAATTTCCAAAACTTACTGAATAGGATTTTAAAAAACAACCCCCAAAACCCTGAGGCTCTAGAGAATGCAAAGCAAAGTTGGTAGGCACCTCAGGCACAAAGTCAAGTTAAAAACCAAAACAGGACAAGGGACCACCGGTGTCAGGAGCCTAAATTTACAATATGGCGGGTCTACTTCTGGGTGAGGTTTCGCATGGGAGGCAAAACAACAGAATTACATTTTGACAGGATTTTTTTTTTTTAAATTTTTGAAGTAAGGCAACTAGACAGTGTTTCACCCAAGCATAACCTATAATAATCCAGACCCAGAGCTCCTGTTTTAGAAGACCATAGAGCAGCTGTAGGGTGCTGCCAGAAGCATCTTTTTAGCTTTTGTCGGCCTGATTGAGACTGAGCCACGTTTCTGCATTCTGTTCTTCTGAACTCCTGTTTTTACATTTTGCACTTTTCTGGGGGGTCGGGGGAGGTGGGGGTAAATAACAACTTACTAGCAGTTTGCCTTCATAGGAATAGTAGCCAGTGTACTTCAAAGTCAGAGGGGGAGGTGGGCCTGGGATCTTGGCTTGGGGAAGTCAGCCCACGTCCAAAGGAGGGAAGCAAGGGTGGCAGAGCAGGGACAGAGACCTCCGGAGAGGTACTTTCGCAGCTCAGGGAGAGAGCAGACACAAAGTTTGATAGTGGTGAAAAAATTAAATACTCAGCTATCTGTTCTCTTTTTCTAGTTCCACATAGTATGTTATGTTCTTTCTGGCACTGGTGGAGGAAAGAAAACACTTTTATTTCCATCTCTCCAGGGGAGAGGGGGGAAATTCATTCATACTAAAATTTTCATAAAACTTTCTCCTGTGGGTTTATCAGAGTCTGACTTGCAAAGCAAATACTTAAATGACTAAAAAAAAAAAGGGGGGGGGCGCCTGGGTGGCTCAGTGGGTTCAAGCCTCTGCCTTCGGCTCAGGTCATGATCTCAGGGTCCTGGGATCGAGCCCCCCCCACATCGGGCTCTCTGCTCAGCAGGGAGCCTGCTTCCCCCTCTCTCTCTGCCTGCCTCTCTGTCTACTTGTGATCTCTCTCTCTCTGTCAAATAAATAAATGAAATCTTTAAAATTAAAAAAAAATCTCTTTTTTTTTTCCTAAAAAAGAACCTTCAACTATTTTCGTTTTTACCTCCTACATGCTTGTTGAACTGGACCCTGGGTAGTAATGCTAGTTTCGTGGTCTTTCCCTGATAGTGATGTTGATCCCAAAACACACTCTTCTGAAGTCTAAGGGAGCTGTGATATAATTTATTAAGCAACTGTAACTTTTTCAAATAGCCTAACATTTTTTGCATTTCCTGTTTTCATTATTGTATCAATTCCTTTGAAAAAAAGTTGGCCTTTTTAAAAAAAAAAAAAAAGATTTTATTTATTCATGAGAGACAGAGAGAGAGAGGCAGAGACAGAGGGCTCCTCGCTGAGCAGGAAGCCTGATCTGGGACTCAATCCCAGGACCCTGGGATCATGACCTGGGCCCAACGCAGACACTTAACCGACAGAGCCACTCAGGCACGCAATAAAAATGTTGGTCTTATGCTTCCATTTTAACTGAATACTTACTACATTGCAAGTTTAATCTCATTCAGGGCACAAAACTTGTCCCCCGATGACTCACAATTGTCTCTAGGATTAATAAAACTCCAACCAGTTCCTGATACACAGCTGCTGTTACTCACCAGGTACTAACTGGTTATCACTTATTTATTGCTGTTGAATATTTACTTTAGAGCTCATTGTTCTGTTTGGAGAATTTCTGCCCCGATAAGCATCTGTGGATGTATTGGCATTTCACTGACTTCCTATGAAGTTGAGAAACAGTGTTAGACAAATCTTCTGAAAAAGACCTAGATTTGTAGTCTGATAGGGTTCCAAGAAAAAGAATCAGGGCCTTTGTCTGTGTAGAGCTAGGATGTGAATTATAACCAAACTATCATCTAGACATCGTTCATGGCCTGCTGGCACATTTCCCACCTGAGCAGTGATTCGGACATATCTGATATGTGATGTACGGAGAAATCAACATCACCGCTTTGGCATTACAGCTTGTATAAAATCCACCAAGCCTCTGACATAATACATTACATCAATTTAATTATTCAAGTAATTATATTTAACCACTTTAATTACTGAATTGTCTGGTAAATGACAATTTCCTTTAATGTAATGCCGCCTTACATTTGTAAGAAGTTTCGTTTAAACAAATGGTTTTGTTTACGTTATGCCATTTAATTCCCACAACAACCCCGTGAAGGATTCCTCTCTTCATTTTTACAAGTGAAGAACCTAAGATCCACTTCATGTTGAGGCTACAAAGGGGAGCGACCGGAAAAGTATTAGCCGCCAAGTAAGGTAGTCAGATTTTTCCTTTCAGGGTCTCAGTGGTGGGAGGAGATCCAGAGAGGGGAAGACAGAGGCGGAAAGACAAGGGATAGGGCTGCTGTGTGCCTTGATGCAGGAGAGCTGGTGGTCCAAGGTCACTCTGAGAGCCGTGGGGAAGGAGAGAATCTGGGGGGTTGGAGGGATTTAGTTGGCCTCGGCGATCCGTTGGGTCATGGTGGGTGAGAGAGAGGAGTTAGAGACCCTCAGAATTCTGGACGGGTGCCTGGGCAGCTTGTACCCATAGCCAGGTAGAGCTTTGTGTCCGTGAATTACACCGATGTGATAAGACAGTCTTCCCGCTCTCTTGGCATACCCTAGGCTTGGTCTTGATAAATGGCGGCTGAATGGCAGTAGCGGAAAAAACACTGTATACATTTTACAAAATTGTTTATGCAAAATGAGTGGAATCTCCCCATAATTACAGCTACAGAATTCTGGGTTATAAAGAAAAACCAACCGTAAAGCACTCTTTGCTTTGCTAATTGCAAAAACAAAGATTTCTAGATGAATAGTAATGTAAAGCCTACTTAGGTTGTGTTCTTCCCCTTTGCAGAGAAGGAATGCTTTTGCATGGCTTTTCTGACCTTCTGGTATACATGAGGAATTGGCTCCAGCTCAGCCTTTCCTAAAAGTCAGAGGATTTCTTTGAAATTATTTTTGTAATATATGAGTTGTGGCCATAAAGTAAGAAGGCTGAGCAGAAGTGTTTTTAATGGCATCTCCGAAGTATGTGCTATCTTGTCAGCGTCTCCGGTTTAGTTAGGAAGACCTTGAACTTAGCATGCTGAGCTCCCCACAGGGTGAAGTCGGCCTGAATTCCTCCTCTCTCCACAACCAAGCCTTTCAGGGCTCTTTAAAGTGTAACGTCTTCTCTTTAAAAAATTATAATTGAAAAGGGGAAAAAAAATGGATGTGTGTGTGTGTGATTATTGGGTGAGTATCTTCAACCTCTTTGTAAGAGAAACACGTCTCCATTTTTCTGCTTCTCTCGACCTGATTGTTTTTCTCTCTGAGTCTATGAAAGCAAATGAGTTGGAGCATTTTCCTGACAGATTTTTCCTCCATTGGTTCTCTCGTTTGTGTCAAACTGATGAGATGTGCGTAGTAGTTTCATTTTAGGTAAAAATAAATAAATTAATTAAATTAAAAAAATTCAGATCCACTACATACATCACTGAAAAGCAGTAGAGGTTCTGTTGACTCCGATATTCCAGGAGAGATGGGGTACCTGGCTGGCTCAGACAGTAGAGCATGGGACTCTTGATCGTGAGGTCATGAGTTCAAGCCCCATGTTGGGCATAGAGATTACTTTAAATAAGTGTTTTCCAGGTATCCTGGGAGAGAATAATCATCATGGCTTCACGTAAATGAGAGAAAGCTCTCTCTCCCTGCTGTGGGGCAGAGACACAGACCTTCTGAGAAGGGTCCCGTGTTCTCATTTGTACAGATTTTCCTAAAGCGCTTTTACCTAATGATCTCAGAGATAAGCTATGCTGGTATTATTTCTTCCCTTTTATATACAAGAGAACAGCCTCAGTGACCTTCAGAAGACAGAACTAAGAAAATGACAAGCCAGGTTGGGGATCTAGGTCAGGTCCCTAGCTATTTCCACTCCACTGAAGTTCCAGCTGCTGGGGGCTTCAAACTATTAAACTAATTGTTATTTTAATCTTTGAGAATATAGATTAGTTCTTAAATTTTTTTATATTTAAAATTCAATATCTTTTTTTTTTTTTTTGAGGAACGATAGGTTAAGCTGGTGGCAGAATGTTTTTCTGAGCGATAGACCCTAGAGTCACAAATCCCGGCCCCAGAGAGCTTTGTGTTGTCACTTGCGGGGGACAGAGCCCATCTGGGCCCTCTGCACACAAGCTATTCCGCTGCTGCATTCTAGCTCATGCGACACAGGAGAGAGAGACGTAGCTCTCTCTCTATACCCTGTTGACTGGGGCTTTAAAAAATGTACATCCCAGCAAGGTAATAGTCCGTGGAATCAAATTAGTGGATTGTAATCAGCATTAAAAAAAAAATAGAATGGAAAATATCCAAGTATATTGCAAAAGGTAAGGGTAGATATCGTTTGAGGAAATATTTT
>JAPYYJ010002956.1:0-12118 GCA_028533885.1 Nasua narica | reverse complement strand
TTCCCACTTTGCTTTGACCTCTCCACTGCTGTCTTCTGCTCTCGGAGAGATCCCGGAGTGAGAAATCTTTCTCCTCAGGGTGATTTCATGGGTGTTCAGCGTGTTCTGGTAGACTTCCAGCTCACTTTTGGGGACCGGTTGCTGCAGGATCTCTTACTTCTCCGCCATCTTGCCTCCCCTCTCGAGTCCTCTATTACTATTGTGTTACCCTTTTTTTCCCCTTCATATCTGTTAGTTTTTGCTTTGCTTAATACATTTTGCTCCAATAATGAGTGCCTATATATTTATAATTGTTACATTTTCTTGATGAGTTGACCCCTTTATCATTATATAATGATGCTTTTTGTTCTTACTGTTTTTGGCTTAAAGTTTATTTTGTCTAAGTAGAGCTACTCCTGTTCTCTTTGGGTTTCCACTTGCATGTAACATCTCCATCCCTCCCTTCACTTTGAGCTTATGCGTGTCCTTAACATTGAAGCAAGTCTCTCGTGGGTAGCATCAAGCTGGGTCTTTGTTTTTAATTCAGCCACTCTCTGCATATTTGTTGAAGAAGTCAACCCACTTACATTAGAGTAATCACTGATAGGTAAGGACATACTAGTGCCATCTTATTAATTGCTTTCTGGCTCTTTGCAGTTCCCTTGTTCCTTTTCTTCCATTCTTCTTCCCTACCTTTGTGGAATGGTGATATTCTATGGTGGTATTTCTCCAATGTCCTTCACTTAATCTCTTGTGAATCCACCCTTGGGTTTTGCTTTGTGATTATTATGACTATTACATAAAACACTTCATAGACAGAGCAGTCCATTTTACACTGGTAGTAACTTAACTCTACCCTTTTTCTTCCTCTTTTTATGGTTTTAATACCATAGTTTACCTCTTTTTATATTGTATACTCATTAAATTATAATTGGTATTATTGTTATTATTTATTTATTAAAGAGAGAGAGAGAGAATTGAAAGGGAGAAGGAGACTCCTCACTGAGCAGGGAGCCTGGTGTGGGACTCGATCCCAGGACTCCAAGATCATGACCTGAGCCAAAGGCAAATGCTTAACTGATTGAGCCACCCAGGTGCCCTGGTAGGTGCCCTGGTTATTTTTAATACTTTTATCCTTTAGTCTTTATATTATAGTTATCAGGTTAACACATTGTCCTATTACAGAATTAGAGCGTTTTTGATCTGACTACATATTTACCATTTGCGTTGTGTTAGATGTGTTCTTATGTTTTCATGTCACTGATTAGCATCCTCTCACTTCAGCTGGAAGAACTCCTTTCAGCATTTCTTATAAGGCAGATCTAGTATGATGAACTCTGCCAAGCTTTTGTTTGTCTAGGAAGTCTTTATTTTGCCTTAATTTCTGAAGGACAACTTCACTAGATAGTATATTCTTGATTGGCTTTTTCCCCCCCTTTCAGTACTTTGAATATGTCATCCCATTCTCTATTGGCCTAAGGTTTCTGGTGAGAAATCCACTTATCACCAGTGTGTGTTCCTTTGTAGATGACTTTTTTTTTTTTTCCCCCTCTTGTGCTTTCAGGATTCTGTCTTTGACTTCTGACAGTTTCATTATAATGTGCTTTGGGGAGATTGCTGTGGCTTGAAATAATGAGGTGATCTATTCACCTCATGAATTTGGATGTCCAGTTCTCTCCACCAGTCTAGGAAATTCCTAACCATCATATCTCCAAATAGACTGCCTGCCCCACCCATTCTGCCTCTCTTGACCTTCTGCAACCCCAGTGACTCCGGTGGCTCTTTTGATTGTGTCCCAGAGATCACATAAGCTGTCTTGGGTTTTTTTCATTCTTTTTTCTTTGTTCTCTAACTGGGCTGTTTCAAAACTCTGTTGCATAACCCACTGATGTCTTTGTGCTTCTTGGCCTGCTGTGGTGTTAATCCCCTCTGTCGCATCCCTCATTTCTTTCACTGACTCCTTCAGCTTCAGAAGTTGTTGAGTTCATTCTCATGATTCAATCTGTTAAATTGCTCTCTTTGTTTATGTATTCTTTTCCTGATTTCATTGAATTGTCTTTCTGTGTTTACTTGTAGCTCATTAGCCTCCTTAGCTATTTTGAATTCCTTATCTTGTAAACCCTAGATCTCCATATCTTTGGTATCAGTTACTGGAAGAAAAGTGGGATCCTTGGGTGGTGTCATGTTTTCTTGTTTCGTTATCTTCCTTTGAGTTTTGTGTCATTGCTTTCACAATCATGTAGCAGTCAGCCTTCCAGTCTTTACCTGCTGCCTTCAGGTGGGAGGTACTTTTGTTTGGCCCTGCTATATATTTACTCTGTGGCTTTTCCAACCTTGTGTGGATACCCCTGTTCGATGCTTCTGCTCCCTCTTGTGGCATAATTCTTTTCCCCCCCCCAAATACTTTTATTTTTTCAGTGTTACAAGATTCATTATTCATGTCCCACACCTAGTGCTCCATGCAGTACGTGCCCTCCTCAATACCCACCAGGCTCACACAACCTCCCCACCCACTCCCCTCCAAAACCATCGGTTTGTTTCTCAGAGTCCATAGTCTCTCATGGTTCATTGCCCCTCTGATTTTCTACAAATCAGCCCTCCCTTCCCTCTCACAACGTCCTTTATATTTTTTCTTATGCTCCACACATAAGTGAGACTATCTGATAATTGACTCTCCCCGCTTGACTTATTTCACTCCGCATAATCTGCTCCAGTCCCGTCCATGTTGATACAAAAGTTGAGTATCATCCTTTCTGATAGAGGCATAATATTACATTGTATATATGGACCATATCTTTATCCATTCATCTGTTGAAGTGCATCTTGGCTCTTTCCACAGTTAGGCGATTGTGGCCATTGCTGCTCTGAACATTGGGGTCCATGTGGCCCTTCTTTGTACTGCATCTGCTTCTTTGGGGTAAATACCCAGTAGTGTCATTGCAGGGTCATAGGGTAGCTGTATTTTTAATTTCTTGAGGAATCTCTACACTGTTTTCCAAAGTGGCTGCACCAACTTGCATTCCCACCAGCAGTGCAAGAGGGTTCCCCTTTCTCTACATCCTCTCTGACATTTGTTGTTTACTGTCTTGTTGATTTTGGCCATTCTAACTGGTGTAAGGTGGTATCTCAGTGTGGTTTTGATTTGAATCTCCCTGATGGCTAAAGGTGATGAACACTTTTTCATGTGTCTGTTAGCCATTTGTATGTCTTCTTTGGAGAAGTGTCTGTTCATGTCTTCTGCCCACTTTTTGACGTGATTATCTGTTTTGTGAGTGTTGAATTTGAGGAGTTCCTTATCGATCTTAGATATCAGACCTTTGTCTGTAGTGTCATTTGCGAATATCTTCTCCCATTCTGTGGGTTGCCTGTTGGTTTTGTTGACTGTTTTCCTTCGCTGTGCAGAAGTTTTTTATCTTGATGAAGTCCCAAAAGTTATTTTTCGCTTTTGTTTTCTTTGCCTTTGGAGATGTGTCTTGAAAGAAGTTGCTGTGGCTGATGTCATAGAGGTTACTGCCTATGTTCTTCTCTAGGGTTTTGATAGATTCCTGCCTCATGTTGAGGTCTTTTATCCATTTCGAGTTTATCTTCGTGTATGGTGTAAGAGAATCGTCAAGTTTCATTCTTCTACATATAGCTGTCCAATTTTCCCAGCACCATTTATTGGATATTTATTGGATATTTTTTCCTGTTTTGTCAAAGATGATTTGACCATAGAGTTGCGGGTCCATCTCTGGGCTCTCTGCTCTGTTCCACTGGTCTATGTGTCTGTTTTTGTGCCAGTACCATGCTGTCTTGGTGATCACAGTTTTGTAGTAAAGTTCGAAATCAGGCAATGTGATGCCCCCCGGTTTGTTTTTCTTTTTCAACATTTCCTTAGCAATTCGGGGTCTTTTCTGGTTCCATAATAATTTTAGGATTGTTTGTTCCAGCGCTTTGAAAAAAACTGGTGGAATTTTGATCGCAATGGCATTTAAAGTATAGATTGCGCTGAGTAGTATAGACATTTTAACGATGTTTATTCTTCCGATCCATGAGCATGGAATGCTTTTCCACCTTTTCGTGTCTTCTTCAATTTCTTTCACGAGTGTTCTGAAGTTCCTCAAGTACAGTTCCTTTACCTGAAACTGTTTCACAAAATAGAAACAGAAGGAAAACTCCTGGACTCTTTGTATGAGGCCAGCATTACTCTGATCCCAACCAGGCAAAGACCCCATCAAAAAGGAGACTTTCACACCAATATCCCTAATAAATATAAATGCTAAGATTCTCAACAAAATCCTAGCTAATAGGATCCAACAGCACATTAAAAAGATTATTCACCATGACCAGGTGGGATTTATCCCTGGGATGCAAGGGTGGTTCAACATTCACAAATCAATCCATGTGATAGAACAAATCAATAAGAGAGAAGAACCACATGGCCCCCTTAATTGATGCAGAAAAAGCATTTGACAAAATTCAGCATCCGTTCCTGATTAAAACTCTTCAAAGTATAGGGTTGGAAGGAACATTCCTCAACTTCATAAAATCCATCTATGAAAAACCCAGAGCACGTATCATTCTCGATGGAGAAAAGTTGACAGCTTTTATCCAAGGCGTATCTGTTTTGATCTGAGTTGTACCCTTGGTCTGTCAACTCTGATGTGTAATTTTTAATTCATCAGATGTGTCTAATTGTACCTGGAATATACCTTACCTAGATGTGTCTACCTTGGCCAGTTTTCTTTCCTTAATTCCCAGTTGTGTCTATATTGACCTGGGATGTATCCCTAATTACCCAGAAGTGTCTGCTCTAATCAGGGCTGTCTCCCTAGTTCCCTAAGTTGTCTTCTCTGGACTGGGATGTCTCCTTAAAGGTTCAGTTGTGTCGTCTCTGACATTGAACGACCTCATATTCCCCAGTGGTGTCTACACTGACCTAGGATCTCTCCCTTATTCCCCAGTTGTGTCCAATCTGACTTAGGTTATCTTCTTTATTAGCTGGGTGTGTCTTCCTTGACCTGGGACGTCTCCCTAAGTGCTCACGTGTCTGTTCTTACCTGGGATTTCCTCCTAAATGCCCAGATGTGTCTGCAATGCCCTGTGATGTCTCATTTCCCCGGTCTGCGCCAACCTGAGTTGGTTGTGTAGTCCCCACCCGTGTCCACACGGACGTTAGATGGCTCCATGATCCCCGGCTATCCAGACCTAATTCCCTTGGTGTCCTGCCCTGACCTTAGAAATCTCCCTTATCAGCAGGTTTGTCTTACCCTGCCCTGGGAGGGCTCCACTGTTGTTCAGGTCCACGTACTATCATTTAAGATATCTCCCTAATTCTAATTCCACAGGATTGTCTCCTCTGCAGTAGTCTGTTTTACCAGATGTGCCCACCCTGACTGGGTAGTTCTTCCTAATCATTGAGGCCTGTCTTTATTGACCGGGGATGTCTAATTCCCCAAATGTATCTGCCCTGATTGTGGATGTCTCCCTAATTCCTCAGGGGTGTTTCCTGATTGGGGACATTCCCTAGTAACTCGGGCTCATGCATACAGCTGAAAGAAAATTTTCCACAGTTTACAGATCTAATTGCTTTTATTTAATGGTCTCACAAGTCGGGCAGCATCTAGTCTAGCGGATAAAAAGGAGGACTGAAGAGCTGTACAGCACCCGAGATCTCGCAGACCAAGTGAGGCGGAATAGGGAGTTACACAGGGCGTCCTCTGACCGCGTGAGCCCGGCTCCTCTCATGGGGGGCGCAGGGACGTGCCGACTGGCTGACCTAGACCTTCCTTTTCTGGGAGAACAGAGCAGTTAGGTTTGGGTCTGCTCGTGTGGGGCTTCATATAATCTAGCTGCTCTACCAAATTGTCCCTTTTGATCAGACTCCGCTTACCGAGGGATGTGGCCAAATTGGAGGCTAAAGCGCGCTCTCGGTCACGGCTTTTGGGTCTCCGTTGACGTCTGCAGTGTTGGCAGGTCACGAAGTTCGACTTGTGTTCTTGGAGACGACCCTTGCCTGCCTTCTCCCCTGGTGCTCTTGACTCTGAGCTAGCGGTACGTCCACTGGCCAGTGCTTGTGGACACGTACTGAAGACTTCGGAGACAAGGCAGTGCCCCAGGAAGACCGAGGAGGACTCTAGATAGAAAGAATAGGGTGTCCTCTGAAGCCAGGTTCCCCATGTTCCAGACCAGTGGAGAGCAGCCCCGGGATGACCCCCGGGGAGGGGGGGGGTTTGACCTGCCAAAGCCGGTGGCTTGTTTCATGCAGCTGTGTGCAGACTTGTCCTGAAGCGGGCATCGGGGTACAGGAGGCACCGGCTGCGGCAGGCACCCCGCTGCTCAGCAAGGGGACAGTCGGGGCTGTCCTGCCGTCCGAGACGGTGAGCACCGCCGCTTCCCCTCGTGTGAGCAGATTTCTAATCATGGCTTTGTGGGCGCTCACCTCCAACAAGGTGGTCAGGATCCACCTTACCAGGTGGGGCAAACCATGAGTCATCTCGGGCTCCCTGTGCTCCCCGTTCAAGGCTGTAATGTGGGGTGACTGGTGCAGCACATGGGGGAGCCTGGGCTCGGCCGTGGTTGGAGACATGATCTGATAGCCCAGACTTCCGTCTGCACGCTGAGCTGCCCATGTCTGAGAGCCACTAGCCCTCTATGCAGGAGCACGTACCCAGGAGGGAGCATGGGCCGTGCTTCCAGAATGACCCTGAACTGGGACGGGGCTGGCCCTGGAGGTCAGCGAGGCTTGTGGCCCAGAGAGCTCACGGGTGGTTTCATCCCGCTTACTCCTGCCTTGTCTGCGTATAGGCCCCAGATGTCAGGTTCCCTGGACTTGGCAGCCAGAGACAGGGCAGTGGGCCCCGGCACTAGGGAGGCTGACACGACAGAGGGCTGCCGAGGCCGTTTCTCTGAAAAGCAGGGGTAAGCCTGTGATGCTGAGAGATGTGGACAGTGGCATGATCTTTCTAGGGCAGAGCAAGGCAACTGTGGACCAAGGAATCGTAAAGACCTTCACATAGTGTTAAAAGAATTAGGAAAAAGAGACATGGAGGAAGGGAAAGAAACTTTATTTTTGCAGCTTTATTGAGAAATCACTGGCGTGTATCGCTTATGGGCTTAAGGCATAGGGCACGGTTCGATTTACATGTCGTGAAGTGATCACTAGATTTAGTCAACAGCCGCTGTCGCATCTAGACGCCGTAAGAAGAAAAATTCCTCCTCAGGGTGAGAACTCCTAGGATCTGTTCTGGCAACAGTGATCCTGCGTATGACACAGTGGTGTTAGCTGTCACGTCGTGCAGTCTGGACCTCCCTGGTCCTTACTTACGATAGCAGGTTTGTCCTTCCCACCACCTTTGTCCAGTACCCCCTCTCCCCACCTCAGGTAACCACAAATCGGAGTTCTTTGAGTTTAGTGTGGTTGTTTTTTCTTTAATTCCACATGTAAGTGCGATCATAGAGTATTTGTCTTTCTCTAATATACCGAGCACGATGCCTTCAAGATCCACCCAGCACAACGATCCTTGTTTTCTGGTGGCTGAGTAACGTCCCGTAGATGTAACTGATGCTGCTCTAAACACGGGGGGACAGAGAGCTTTCCGAGTATCTGCATTTCCTTCGGGTAATGACGTGGGACTGCTGGGCCATCGGGTAGCGCTCTGGTTTTCAATCTTGGGGTGACCATACCGCACCCACAGTACAGAGGTTCCCTTCCCTCTTGTCCATACCTGTGCCACCACTTGTTATAACAATTCTAATACGTGTGAGATGACATCTCCTTATGGTTTTCATTTGACAAGTGATGTTGAACACTTTTCATGTAACTAGTGGCCATTTGTATCTTCGGAAAAATGTCTGTCGGTTCTTTTCCCCATTTGTTAAATTGGATTGTTTTTTGCTACTGAGTTGTGTTATTTTATATTTTGGATATTAACCTATTAGATGTGTGGTTTGCAAATATTTTGTTCGCATTTTCTAGGTTTCTTTTCACTTTGTTGATGGTTTATTTTGCTGTGTAGAAGCTTTTTATTTATTTTTTCCAAATGTTTATTTTATTTTTTCAGTGTTACAAGATTGATTGTTCATGCACCACACCCAGTGCTCCATGAAATACGTGCCCTTCTCAGTACCCACCACCAGGCTCGCCCAACCCCCCATCCCCTCGCCTCCAAACCCCTGAGTTTGTTGTTTTTTGGGTTGATATAGGGCCAGTAGTTTTGATGTTGTTGCTGCTGCTTTAGGTGCGACTTCCATAAAATCATCACCAAGGCCATGTCAAGGAGCTTTTTTCCTTCTAGAACTTTGATGATTTCAGGTCTTATATTTAAGTATTTAATCCATTTCAAGTTAACTTTTGTGAGTGTGGTAAGATAAGGGTCAATTTTCATTCTTTTACCTGAGACCATCCAGTAGAAAGAAACCACCTTGGTTCAGCACCTCTGGAGGAAACAGCCTACCTCTTGATGTTCACGGCTTCTCTCCCTGCTCACTTTGGTTTCGAGGTCTCCAGAGTTAGCCAAGGACCATATGTCAGTTGTGAAATACACACCCAAGGTTGAGGTTATCCTAGATCATGTGAATTTGAAAAACATTTTTGTTCCTATCTTTCTGACAGTATACTTGTTATATAAGCGCTTATTTTTCTTTAAGCCATTTAGAGCTCTTTACACATTAATATCGGCAGTACCACCTAGAAATAGAAGAATTTCATACGTCAATTACATGGACATACAGAGGAATACATAAACATACAGACACATGTAAAAATACATCCTTAAATTTGGTGTTAAAATTTTAGCCATGATGCAAGTTCAGTATTGAAAAACTCACTAGTTTATAAAAGAAGAGATGAAATACAGCTGTGTTTGTGACCCACAGAACAGATGAGGATTACCTGCTCAGATGACTTAGGCTTTCACTAATAATTATGGGGAAGATTTTAAGATTTTTCCTAGTTTCCAACTAGCCTTTCTTTTCTTTAATTCTAGTAAGAATTATTTGCCTGAACTTCGCAGTTCAAAAGATGGCCCTTAGTTTGTTCCTTGGGATAGAACATTTACTATATAAATGCAGAGAATGCGAATTTCTCCAGGAAGGACTTTCGTTTCCTAAATCCAGATCTTTTACAACATCTTCAAACTTCCTAGGATGAACAAGGGAGATTTCAGGATTGGTAAGAAGGATCGGTGGGCTTCAGATTACTTCTAGAGCTGCATTTCTGCACCTGTAAAGACTCAATTTATAAAACAAGGACAGTTATTTTTAATTCCTCAAAGAATTGAGTTGCAACATGAAGGATACAAAGGGGCTGACCCGCTCATCCAATTGTATTATCTTCAATTCGCTTCTTTATATCAGGAAGATTTTTGACTTGAATGAAAATCAGAAGATTTTTTACGTTCTAGTTTTAGAGCTGTGTATCTTTTGAATATTTGAGTAAATCCTTCCACAATGGTTTCAGAAGATGTTTCTTTTCCTCTGGGTACATAGTTTCATTTTACTTAGGAACTTTAAAAAAAAAAAAAAACCCTATAGGGCTTTTTAAATTTTTTTAAAATTCCACTAAACATACAGTGTTACATTAGTTTCAGGTGTATAATACAGTGACTCAGCAGTTCCGTACTTTTCCAGCTGTGCAGCACAGGTGCGTGCCTCATGCCCATCACGTATTTAACCCATCCCCCCACCCCATGTTTGTTCTCTGTAGTTGAGAGGAATGTGGCTATGGGTTTGCCTCTTTATTGTCCCTTTGTTTCTTAAATTCCACACATGAGTGAAATCATACAGTATTTGTCTCTCTCTGACTTATTTCACTTAGCGTAATACCCTCCAGCTCCATCCATGTTGTTGTAATGGCAGGATTTCGTTCTTTTAATGGCTGATCAGTAGTCGTGTGTGTGTGTGTGTGTGTGTGTGTGTGTGTGTGTGTGTGTTGGTCGGCTTCTGTAATTTGACTGTTATAAATAATGCTTTCACAAACACTGGGGTACACATATCCCTGTGAATTAGTGTGTTTGGTTCTTTTGGGTAAACATCCAGTAGTGTGATTACTAGATTGTAGGGGAGTTCCATTTTTAACTTTTTGCTGAACCTCCACACTCTTTTCCACAGTGACTGCACCAGCTTGCCTTCCCACCAAAGTGTAGGAGGGCTCCCCTTTCTCTGCATCCTCGCCAATACCTGTTGTTTCCTGTTGATTTTAGCGACTCTGACAGGTGTGAGGGGATAGCTCAGTGTAATTCTGATTTTCATTTGACTTGCATGCATCTGCTTTGCATGATGATGAGTGATGTTGGGCATCTTTATCAGTTGGCTCTCTGGAGGTCGTCTTTGGAGAAATATCTGTTAATGTCCTCTGCCCATTTTTAAACTTCATTACTTGTTTTTTTAGGCATTTAGCAGTATCACTTCTTTATATATTTTGCATACCAACTCTTACTTTATATGTCATTTGAAAACATCTTCTCCCATTCTGTAGGTTCTTTTAGTTTTGTTAGTTGTTTCCCTCGCTGTGCAGGGCTTTTTGATGAAGTACCGATATTTATTTTTGCTTATATTTCCTTTGCCTCAGGACACATACCTAGAAAAAAGCTGCCGTGGCCGATACTGGAGAAATCACTGCCTGTGCTTTCTAGGATTTTCATGGTTTTCAGGTCTCACATTGAGGTCCTTAATCCATTTTCGAATTTATCTTTGTATATGGTATAAGAAAGTGGCCCAGTTCCATTTTTTTTTTTATTCTTCACAGCTGTAAACCTTGCTTTTCACTTTTTTCCCCAAAATATGTTTATTTTTTCAATGTTACAAGATTAATTGTTCATGTACCACACCCAGGGCTCCATGCAATACGTGCCCTCCTCGATACCTACCACCAGGCTCGCCCACCCCCACCCCCCCCCAAAACCCTCAGTTTGTTGCTCAGAGTCCACAGTCTCTATGGTTCATCGTCCCCTCTGATTTCCCCCCCATTCACCCTTCCCTTCCTTCTCACAATGTTCTCCATGTTTTTCCTTATGTTCCACACATAAGAAGGACCATAAGATAAGTGACTCTCTCCGCTTGACTTATTTCACTTTGTATAATCTTCTCCAATCCTGTCCATGTTGATACAAAAGTTGGGTATTCGTCCTTTCTGATGGAGGCATAATATTACATTGTATATATGGACCATATCTTCTTTATTCATCCATCTGTTGACGGGCATTTTGGTTCTTTCCACAGTTTGGCTATTGTGGCCATTGCGGCTATGAACATTGGGGTCCATGAGGCCCTTCTTTGTACTGCATCTGCTTCTTTGGGGTAAACACTGAGTAGTGCAATTGCAGGGTCATAGGGTAGCTGTATTTTTAATTTCTTGAGGAATCTCCACACTGGTTTCCAAAGTGGCTGCACCAACTTGCATTCCCACCAACAGTGCAAGAGGGTTTCCCTTTCTCTACATCCTCTCTGACATTTGTTGTTTACTGTCTTGTTGATTTTGGCCATTCTGACTGGTGTAAGGTGGTATCTCAGTGTGGTTTTGATTTGAATCTCCCTGATGGCTAAAGAGGATGAACACTTTTTCATGTGTCTGTTAGCCATTTGTATGTCTTCTTTGGAGAAGTGTCTGTTCATGTCTTCTGCCCACTTTTTGACGTGATTATCTGTTTTATGAGTGTTGAATTTGAGGAGTTCCTTATCGATCTTAGATATCAGACCTTTGTAGTGTCATTTGCAAATATCTTCTCCCATTCTGTGAGTTGCCTGTTTGTTTTGTTGACTGTTTTCCTTCACTGTGCAGAAGCTTTTTATCTTGATGAAGTCCCAAAAGTTCATTTTCGCTTTCGTTTCCTTTGCCTTTGGAGACATGTCCTAAAAGAGGTGCTGTGGCTGATGTCATAGAGGTTACTGCCTATGTTCTTCTCTAGGGTTTTGATAGATTCCTGCCTCATGTTGAGGTCTTTTATCCATTTCGAGTTTATCTTCGTGTATGGTGTAAGAGAATCGTCAAGTTTCATTCTACATATAGCTGTCCAATTTTTCCAGCACCATTTATTGAAGAGACTGTCTTTTTCCCACTGGATATTTTTGCCTGTTTTGTCAAAGATGATTTGACCATAGAGTTGTGGGTCCATCTCTGGGCTCTCTATTCTGTTCCACTGGTCTATGTGTCTGTTTTTGT
>JAPYYJ010002955.1:0-12118 GCA_028533885.1 Nasua narica | reverse complement strand
GGCTAGGAGGCAAGACTTCATGTTAGAGGCACTGGTGTTACTGGGACCATAGACTCAGACTCCGACACTACTGGCTTGACCGGTTACTTCCTCAAATGTTTTCCTCGCCTGCTCGCTGATGCATGACATTCATTTTAATGGGCAGCAAACTTTGCATTTAGGGAAGGAGAGAGGAGGAGGGGAGGGAGGGAGGGAGGGAGGGAGAAATAAAAGAGTCCAGCTGGACTTCCCTGGGATGGGGGTGGGGTCTACTACGGTATAATTTTGCTCAAGTCCATCCCAATGAGGAAATCAATTTTTTCCCTCACAACAGCAATGGGATAATTTGAGATGGCTTTAAGGTTCCCCAGAATAGGAAACAGAAGAAAACAAGACCTTAACAAAGAATATGAAAGGAGTAGTAGTGACAAAGTGGAGGGCTCAAATTCTTTTGAGTGTTTAAAAGGCTCTCAAACTGCCATTGTGAAATACAGTGCTGCCCTCTGCTGGCCACACTGTGGTATAGCTTATCAAAACCAAGACGACTGCTAAGTCCTTCCCCGCATTTGGAAAAGACAGGGGAAAGACAGCATAAAGCAAGGCAGGAGGCAAATCAACCATGGAACGATTGTCCAGCCACCAAGACCCCTCAGAAAATACCCCCGAGTGTCTTTGATTTTGAATTTAAGCAGATATATCTAACTTCTCCAGCCTGTGCTTAGTGAATTTCGTCACACCGGCATAAATGTTCAAAGAACAGTGGCTCTGAGCACCACCCACCTGACTGCTGAGGCCCTGGACCTCTTCTGGAGCTCCTCTGGGAGACCCTGCCCTGCTCTGGGGCCGGGCACGCGGCCTGGGGCTCTGAGCACCCTGGAGAGTCCCCTATGCTCTTCTCCTGACTCCTGGGCCCTCAGCACCTCCTGGCCAAAAAGCCCTTTGATGGAACTTTCCTCTGGCTACATTGCTGACCCTGGCACAGCTGATTCCCGACTCGGCCACAGTTGCCAGGCCCACAGGTGCCAGTTTCTGTGCAGACAGAGGACAAGGGCCCAGCAGAGATGTGGGATTTATTCAGATACGCTTGTATGGCCAAATAAGTTAGAGGCTCTCAGTTGCCTGGTAATGTGTTTGGGTATTAAAACAAGCTACTATCGGGGCGCCTGAGTGGCTCAGTAGGTTAAAGCCTCTGCCTTCAGCTCAGGTCATGTCTCAGGGTCCTAGGATCGAGCCTCACATTGGGCTCTCGGCTCAGCAGGGAGCCTGCTTCCCCCCTCTCTCTCTGCCTGCTTCTCTGCCTACTTGTGATCTCTCTCCCTCTGTCAAATAAATAAACAAACAAACAAATAAATAAATAAAATCTTAAAACAAAACAAAACAAATAAGCTACTATGCTTAGGGGCTTTTCTTTACTCTTGAAAAAACCAGATCTCTGGGGACGCCTGGGTGGCTCAGTTGGTTGGGCAGCTGCCTTCGGCTCAGGTCATGATTCCAGGGTCTTGGGATCGAGTCCCGCATCAGACTTCTTGCTTAGCAGGGAGCCTGCTTCTCCCTCTGCCTCTGCCTGTTTGTGATCTCTCTCTCTCTCTCTGACAAATAAATAAATAAAATCTTTAAAAAAAAAAAAAAAAGCCAGATCTCTGCAAATGGATCCGTAATCAAAATAGAAAACTCTACTACTGATATTTCCTCTCTATTCCCTTATAGGTTTAACTCAAAATCTGCTTTCATTTCCTTTAGAGGCTTTTGAAATCCTCCATAATGAAGTGGGGGTGCATATTGACCCAGGCCCTCGGGTGAGAAATGGAGCCTCATAGAGAAGGTATTCTCCCTACATAACTCCTCAGTAATCACTGGTATTAAGTATTAGGGTTAAACTGTTCCTTGGAGAGAAAAAGAAAGTGTTTATGGGTTTATAGACTTTTCTCAAAGGCATACAGGGAAACATGAAACATGGGTCTGATTTCAGAGGCTGGCAGATGGAACCCTATCCTGTTTTTAAAAGCAATCACCAGGCAAGTTATTATATCTGACACAAACAAACCAGGCCCCTACACCTTGAGGTGCTTTTTGCACCTGGAAGAAGCTGACGAGGCAGCAGTGATCCCAATCTGGGGATGGTCAGGTGATACTCCTCAGGCCCTGGCAGATGTCTTTATCACTGTAGTGGGGAGCTTCACGCCTCTCCTAATGCCAGACTGAGGACACATCCCAGCTCTGACAGGAGCTACTGGGAGCAACAGACTTTGCAGAGGACTGAAACCATAAGACGTGTGTGTTGAAAGTTGTCACCCAGGGGCGCCTGGGTGGCTCAGTGGGTTAGAGCCTCTGCCTTCGGCTCAGGTCATGATCTCAGGGTCCTGGGATCGAGCCCCACATCGGGCTCTCTGCTCAGCAGGGAGCCTGCTTCCTCCTCTCTCTCTGCCTGCCTTTCTGCCTACTTGTGATCTCTCTCTCTGTCAAATAAATAAATAAAATCTTAAAAAAAAAAAGAATTATTAAACAAGATAATTTTAAGAGTAATTTTACCAGGGGTGCCTGGGTGGCTTAGTTAGTTAAGCGTGTGCCTTTAGTTCAGGTCATGATCCTGGCGGGGGGTGGGTACCCTGCTCTGTGGGGAGCCTGCTTCTCCCTCTCCTGCTCCCTCTGCTAGTGTGTGCTCTCTCTCTCTCTTTCTCTCTCTCTCTCTGACAAATAAATGAATAGAATCTTAAAAAAAGATAAGAAAAGACAAGACAGAGAGAGGCCTTGATATAGAATTTCTTTTCCTGGGAGAAAATACCGGCACAATTGGAACCTCTGTTGAGTTGTCTCCACAAATCCCAAGTGGCAGGAATTTCAGAGACTTACTTATAGGGAACATGTCTAATAATTGATCAGAATGTCCCACAGCGCATACCATGCCCATGCCGCCTTCCTCCCTTCCTACCCAGCTGGTTTCCACTGTCCCTTGAAGCCCTGAGCACCCCGAGCTTTCTCTTCTGAACTCTCACAGCATGAACTGGACTCTGTCTTTTCTAGGTGTGCTAATATTTTAGCATTTGCTGTGTGGGCTTTAGAAGCTCCTTGCTTCTTTGAGGTCAAGGTCTGTATTGTTCCCCTACCTTGAATTGCTCTGAAGGTCAACCCCAGGCCTGGACACCAAGTACTTTGACTCTGCTGCAGCTACTCAGCCTTCAAGACTATTCCCCAATAGGGGCACCTGGGTGGCTCAGGGGGTTGAAGCCTCTGCCTTCGGCTCAGGTCATGATCTCAAGGTCTTGGGATCGAGCCCTGCATCAGGCTCTCTGCTCAGCAGGGAGCCTGCTTCCCCTTCTCTCTCTGCCTGCTTCTCTGCCTACTTGTGATCTCTCTCTCTGTCAAATAAATAAATAAATAAAATCTTTAAAAAAAAAAGACTATTCCCCAACACCCTGGACCTGGCCCCACCACAGGGCCTTTGCACTTGCCCCCCTCCCCCCAGAAAGCCTTTCCCCCCGCTCTCCACAGGGCTCAATTTCTCCTCTCTTTTAGGCCTTTGCTCAAATGTCATTTCATCAATGAATCTCTCTCTGACCACTCTGTTGAACATTCCAAACTTTCTCTTATTCCCTTTGGTCCTCATTACCATTTTCCAACTTTATTTTCTTTCAAACTACTTTCACCATCAGGCATACTAAATATTACACTTATTTGTTTATTGCTTACCTTTCTTGTCTAGAAAGGACATTCTAAAGGATGGTGATTTTGCCCGTTCGTTGACACATCCTTACTATCTAGACTGATTACAGGCCCATAGTAGAGGTCCTAACAAAACATGTGGAATTAAAGAACATGTTCAACGGGTTCTTATTTGTTCTAGTTGAAGTGCCACTGCGTGGTTTGTGGTTCTTGGAGGATACAGGCCCTGTCAAGGTCAGAGACAATAAGGCAGTAACTTGGGGGATAAGGAATTCTTTTCTCTCTGAAAATTAGTTTGCTACTTATCTGCATTCCTGGACAGTCATAGAGACTCGCAGTCAGTGTACCCAGTGCCTACTACCAATACCAACTACCCAATCGCCCTGTTGGTGCAGCCATTTAGGGCCTGTGCTGGGAGGCCAGAGTCACATGTCCTCTCCCTGTGTGAGTCACGGCAGCGGGCTCTGTTCCACAGCCTAGCCAGGGAGCAGGGGAACAGAATGAAAAAATGTGGACAAACAGCAATGGGTGGAGCCGGATAAATGCAGACCTTTTGCTTGTCTGTTCCCTCGCTCAGGATGTGCCGCTGGAGCGAAGAAGGAGGCTGGCAGCAAGGAGGCCTGTTCTGCTATGGGGCGAGTTGGAGATCCTTCTGTTCCCTCAAACCAACCAACCAACCAACCAACCAAAACACCTGGCCTCCGCCAACCAGGTGCTCCTCTCTGGTCTTCAGCTTCCAAGTTCCCTTTCTGACTTGGCTGTGGCAAAAGATGGCTGAAACCCTGAAAGTAATTCTTCTTTTGCAAGTCAATGGGCAGAGTCTTAGAAGGGAAGGAAAAACGAAAGTATAGTTAAAACCCTTCTTTCTACTTATTGGGAACAGTCCTGTATGTTTCCCTTCCCAGAGCTTTCCAGGAGAAGCCAATGGCTCTTTTTGGCCCCTAAAGGCCGACCTGGAAAGGCTGTGGAGATGCAGACAGAGAAGCAGAGGGCATAGTGGTTGAAGGCCCAGCACAGGCAGCTGTGACCTGGGAGCTGGGGCTGGGAGGAAAAATCATTGTACAATCACAGCTTACATTCACTGAGTGCCCATATGTACCACACGCTGTTTTATGTACCTTACTCTTTTTTTTTTTTAGATTTTTTTATTTACTCATTTGAGGGGTGCATGGTTGGCTCAGTGGGTTAAATAAAGCCTCTGCCTCTGGCTCAGGTCATGATCTCAGGGTCCTGGGATCGAGCCCCTCATCCCTGCTGAGCAGAGAGCCTGCTTCCCCTCTCTCTCTGCTTGCCTCTCTGCCTACTTGTGATCTTTGTTAAATAAATAAATAAATAAAATATTAAAAAAAAAACCTTTTTATTTACTCATTTGAGAGAGAGAGAGTGAGCAAGAGACTGAGAGCGAGAAAGAGAGCACAAGTAGAGGGAAGGGACAGAGGGAGAGTGGGAAGCAGGCTCTCCGCAGAGCAGTGGGAGCCTGATGTGGGACTTCATCCCAGGATCCTGAGATCGTGACCTGAGCTGAAGATAGATGCTTAACCAACTGAACCACCCAGGTGCCCCTTATGTGCCTTACTTTGAATCTTCACTATAGATACTGAAACTCAAGCATAAGCAATGTGTCGCGCTGATCACGCATAGCTAGAAAGTGCATGACTGGTGTTGAAGCCCTAATGATCAGTTTCCAGAATCTTCTCTTTGAATGTCAGGATAAGAAGGCCACCACCAAGGACACAGGTTGTGGCCAGGAGTCCAGGAGGTGGGGCAGCAGGAGTAGTACCTGTGGTTTGCAGAGGGCTTTCTGGTCCCCTTATTTGGGTGGATTTGAGATTTCACAGAGCAGTAAGTTTCCCCCAAATTGAACAGTTATCCTTTTGTTTTGTCAAGTGAAAGCATTAAAAAAAATGTCCTAAAATAATTTCATAAGGTAAATGCAATTTCTTTCCTTTTTCTAAGATTTGTTTATTTGAGACAGAGAGGAGAGGGGGAGCGCGCACATGAGAATGAGCATGGGGGAAGAGACAGAAGGAGAAACTCAAGCAGATTCCACGCTGAGCACGCAGGGCTCCATCTCATGACCCTGAGATCATGACCTGAGCTGAAACCAAGAGTCTGATGCTTAACCGACTGCACCCCCTAAGCCCCCGAATAAATGCAATTTCAATGCAAAGAAAGACACAGTCTGAGAATAAAGGCCAGTCCTTCTAGCTGAATGAATCTACCTTTATGAACATGTCCCTCCATTGTCCTCAGCTCACTATGGGCTAGTGAAAATGTCCTCATGGGTGGCACCTGTCTCAGGAGCCTCAAATGGGGACCATTGCAGTGACTCATGTGATCCTCAGAAGTCCCCTACAACGGAGGAAGAGAAAGTCTTGTTGTCCTCCACTTCATCAATGAAGAAATCAAAGCCCAGAAAAGTCGAAAAATTTAAGGACACACAGCTTAAAAAAAAATGGCAGGGTCAGGTTGCAAACCCAGGGGTTTAGACTCCAGATGCCATGCTCTTTCCTTGCGTATCTCAAGCCACCCCCAGGCTGACTCCCGTGTGTGGACCTGAGTGTTCAGAAAGAGAGGGAGCCCGTGTAAGTGTTGTTTCCTGAGCAGGGCTCAGAATGTACTAGTGTAGAGCTGAGAGCCAGTCTCTGGATTCAGGACAAGTTGAGAAGCCCCTGAAGGGCAAGGAAGGAGCATATTTTCCTCTTTCATTCCCGGCCCCGCCTGGCACAGGGCTGGGGACCCAGGGCGGCCCAGAATTCCTTGCAGTTTAGGCACGGGAGTATGATTTTGAAGGCCAGTTGTTACTTAGGATTTTCTGTGGAAAGAAGGGAGAAAGGGAAAATGTCCCCAACACAATTGATAGGATGCTACAGAGAAAAGGGGAAAAAGGCTGAAGTCCTGAAAAGACCGGATGGAGGCACCTCGGGCAGTGAGGGGAAGAGGGAAGCAGCAAGAGGGGCCTGTCCCGGTGGGCAGGGGAGCGGGTGGGTGGGTGGCAGGGAGGCAGAAGCCCGAAGGTGGCACCTACACTTCTGATTATCAGCCCCCTGCCTACTGCCCTAGCCTTACTGTCCCTGCCCTTGATTTCTGTGCACCCCGACGCCCTACAAGATCCTGCTTGAGGACCTCTGAACTGCTCCTGGAAATGTTCTTCTTAAAAACCAGCATTTATTAATGGCTGCTCATCTTTTGGTGGCCTCCCTGAGCACGGTCTACTCGTCGGAGGGACAGACCGCTCAGAGCCACATCAGCACGCCTCCAAAAAGTAATGAATATTTAAATGTATTCCAAGCACACCCAGCCTCGGGGCAGCCCCTTAACTAAGAGAGGTGCTCATGAGGCCCCCGGGGAACAGTGAAGAGCACACCTTATCTGGTTCTGGATGAAGTCAGCACCCTGAACCTGTCCTTTGTAACCTTATTACGGTCTGCAATTATGTGTGCAGGTGATTGTTTGGCCAGTGTCCTTTTGCCGCTAGTCAGCTACCTGGGGGCCGGGCTTCGTGTTTGCTGGCCATGGTTCCTGCAGCCTGGTGTGGAACCAGGGGCCTGGATGGTGCCCGTGTTTGATGAATGGCATCCCTCCTTGTGCTGCTGGGAAGCCCCTGGCCGTGCAGCTGCCATTTTGGTTTCAACTGACACTATTCTTGGGGGTGGGGCAGGAGGGGCTAGAGGTCATGGCCAGCTCCAGAAAACTGTCCCCAGGCTACTCCATGGTGTTTTCTTCCTAGCCCAAGGCTCAGAACCCACTGGGTTTGAGGTCCTTCAGTACTGGCACAGTGGAGCCTGTCCCCTGATGACCAGAGTGGGGTTTGGGCTCTTCTGAGAGGCGCATGCTGGCTGGGTCTGAGGGGTTGTCAGCTCTGATTGCGAGGACAAAGAAGACTTTGAACCTGTGGGATGTGGGGTGGAGCAGGAGCAGGGCCGGGGCACCAGGAAGACCTGTCATTCCCTGTTCGGCCACTAAAGGGCACTGTTGCTCTACAGGGCAGAGCCAGGTTGGGGGCAGCCACCGCCCTGGAGCAACCAGGACAAGGGGTGACTCACTAGCTTCAGTCACTGAGCGCCAACCATGGGCCAGGCACTTTGAATACTCTAATTCCATAATCACGCAAGAGAGGGATGATGAAATCTATTTTACAGACGAGGTACGGAGGATCAGAGATTAAATGACATTTTCAAGGTCTTACGGCTGTTAACAGTGGAGTCAGATTTCAGATTATTCAAGTCTGCGTAAATACTCAGCACCTCCCCCTGGGCACTCCCTCGGCCACGGTGCCAGATCCTGTCACGCTTGTCCTAGCAGCTACCTACCAGGGCTGTTGCCCACAGCACAAGCTTCTTTCACTCAGGTTAACTCATTTTGATTATCCAAATTAATATAGAGGCCACTGGCTTGGGTCTAAAATTTAAAACTGGGTTATTAAAATATGGGTTTTAAAAATGGTTATTCGAGTCCAGAGACCATTCTTCTGTGTGTGGGGAGGAGGAGAGGGCCAAAAGATTTGCCCTTCCAGAGCCCTCTCTTCTGGTATCATTCTGCAGTCCATCCTCCTCACCTGGCCCCCCACCCCCACCCCCCGGCACATCACACAGCTGCCACTGCGTTTCCCTCCAGATGTGATCACATCAGTACCGCCCTTGAGCGGCTCCTGCAGCTCCCCGGAAAGTCCCCCTCCTTAGCCAGCACCCGAGGCCACTCATGCGGGGGGGAACCCGCCGTGTCGCCTCACCGCACACGCCAACAACAAAGGGCTCACAAACCCGCACTCTCCGCCCCAGTGCCGCTGCACAGCACAACCGGCCCCTCAGAGCTGCGATCTCCCTCCTCGGAGCAGAATCCCAAAGCTTCCCACCAGGTGGTGTAAGGAGGCGTAACTCCCGTGAGGCTGCTGCTACAGGGCTGACCCACAGGGCGAGCCCAGGAAAGTTCCTGGTCGTCCCTTCCCTCAGCCCGTGGAAATGTGCAAGGACAGTACAAGCACAAAAGCAGATGTATGTGGTTAACGCTCCGTACAGTGCAATCTTCGGGGAAACATTTCCAGAATAGGCAAATGTCCTAGGCTGACACCAAGGAAGGCATTTCCTGAACTTTTTTTTTTTTCTGGGCCCCATGGTGAACTCCAAAGTGACTCAAACGCCACCTGGAGGCTAACCTCCTTGAAGACAGGGACAGGCTCGGGAACCCCAGGGTAAACTTCTAAGCCCAGCACAGCACTGGGTCTTCAGCAGTGTCCTTTCTAAGAATATTAGTCAATTAATTCTTGACTGGGTGCGTGAGCAGCTGTAGGGATGGGCAGGTCGTTTCAGGGTAGCATCATCGGAAACAGAAACAGCATTGTTTTAAGAGCCTTTTGAAGCCCAGAAGAAACATGGTACTTTCTTCTTCCTGTTGTAGGAGATGGCTATTTAAAACCGCAGGGCATTAGGCCCAGAAGGCCATGAGGTGACAAGTGAGCAGCTTGATCTGAGCACTGTGGGCTGGTGGGGCTGGCGTGCTGGATGCGGAGATCAGCAGGACCCATCCCCTGGTTTGGGCAGTCCCACCTTGGCCCACTCTCTTCTATTTCTCATATAGAAGTCTTATTCTATATTAAGTCCTTATTAAGAGTTAAGTCTTATTTAACTCTTATTAAAGTCTTATTAATGAGGTCCATTAAGAAGTTAAGTCTTATTCTGAGGTCCAAAGTGACAAAGCCTATGGGGTGTTGCCCCAGCTTCCAGAAAGTCTGAAACAGACGGGCTGGGATCATGGGACTCGGCCTCTTCCAGGAAGGGCCACCCTAGAGCAGATGAGAAATGAGAATCCTGTACTCAGCACAGGCTCTCCCGACTCCAGCCGGTCTCTGTCTCTCACCAGCAGGGTTCCAGCTTCCCTGCAGCCAACATCACAGGGAACCTACCTACTCTGGATTGGCATGTCGGGTAAATCCTCTGTCTCTATGCACTTGCCTATCCCTGTTCTACAACTAAGGCAGCTTTGGTGTCAGTTGGTCGGCCTGCAAATGTCCTTCAAACCTTGATGGTGAGTCAGGATTCCAGGACCCCACCGTAGGCAGACGCTCAAGTAACTGAGCCACTGAGGTGTCCCTACGTGTCTGACTCTTGATTTCAGCTCAGCTCAGGTTAATGATTTCAGGGTCATGAGATAGAGCCTTACATCAGGCTCCGTGTTCGGCATGGAGTCTGCTTGAGATTCTCTCCTTCTTCTTCTGCTCCCCCCTACCTGCTGGCAGGCACTCTCTCTCTCAAATAAATAAATACATCTTTAAGCTATCTAGCTGGTCTGGTATATTTTACCTCCTTTAGAAACACAGGAAAAATTGATTGCTATGAGAGTCGTGAACTCTCTAGGGTCTTGTCCAAGGTCGCCCTGCAAGGTAGCAGTGGGCAGGACGTCTGGCTCCTGTAACAGCAGCCCTCCCAGCGAGAGTTCTGTCCATGCCGTGTAGTAGCCCCAAGGGCCCGATGTAAATGTGTTGCTGTGGCAGCTGGCAAAGACGAAGCAACTGCGGAAGCTGGCATAGATGGGCAGGTGGGTGTGGATAGGGGTGGCCAGCCAGGCAGAGGATTCCAGAGTGGGAGGTTTCTGACGGTTTGAGATCTGGGGGCTGGAAAGAGCTCCTCAGCTCCCAGATCTCATCTCTGCTGCCTGAAGGTCCCTTAACAGAGAATAAAGTCTTATAGTCCAAGTTGAGAGGAGTGGGTACAAATTCCCGCTCTGCTCCTTATTGGCTGTACGTTTACCCTATCTGAGACTGTTTGATCATTTATTAGAGATTTAAATAGTATCTATTGTATATGGTTGCGTGGATTAAATTTAAAAATGCCATGATGGGGCACCTGGGTGGCTCAGTTGGTTGAACAACTGCCTTCGGCTCAGGTCATGATCCTTGAGTTCCGGGATCAAGTCCCACATCGGCTCCCAGCTCCACGGGGAGTCTGCTTCTTCCTCTGACCTTCTCTCCTCTCATGCTCTCTCTCACTTTCTCTGTCTCTCAAATAAATGAATAAAATCTTTTAAAAAATGCGCATGGTGGGCTGAACACTGTGGCTCACTTGTACTGTTCAACAATCGGTTGTTATTGTAAACATGCAGATGGGGTTAGGGTGTTTTTTGTATCCTTTTTGCTTTTCTGGGTTTTCAGAAAATTAACATGCACTGCTTTTGTAGTAACAAAGATTTTTGATAATAAAAGTGTTAATACCCACATTTGTTTTTGATCCATTACAAAAATGACTTATTGATGGACCAGAGAAAGACATCTAGATTTTTTTTTAATTTTTTTTTTTTTTAAAGAGAGAGAGATCACAAGTAGGCAGAGAGGCAGGCAGAGAGAGAGGGGGAAGCAGGCTCCCCGCTGAGCAGAGAGCCCGGTGCGGGGCTCGATCCCAGGACCCTGAGATCACGACCCAAGCCGAAGGCAGAGGCTTTAACCCCCTGAGCCACCCAGGCGCCCCTAGATTTTTCTTTTGTCATCATCATCATCATCATCATCACAATCATCATCATTTTAAGTAGGTTCCATGCCAAGCATGGAGCCCATCACAGGGCTTGAATTTACAACCCTGAGGCCAAGACCTGAACTGAGATCAAGAGTCCAATGCTTAACTGACTGAGCCACCCAGGCACCCCTGGATTCTTTAAGGAACTGTCTTTTCCTCTTGGGGAGAGCTAGTTTTTCAAATGTTTTAACCACTGTCCCCAGCACAAGATCAGACACCCCCACTCCCCTTCCATAGCTTTGAGCAGGCTCTGACCTGCATACTCTGAAGTTCAAAAACAGGACTGGTTGGTTGTGAAAGGTTGTGAAAGCTGGAGGGGGAGGAAAGTCTTGGGGAGAGAGGCTTCCCAGTCATGGTCCATTGTGTGACAGAAAGAAGTGAGCTTTCTGTTGGTCATGACTCAGCTCTTTTGCTTCAAAATGCACAGAGATTTCATATTTTCTTTCCAAACAAGGGCTTAGAAGTTAAGAGGTCCTGCTTCAGAGTCTGAGGTTATAAGAAGGGTAGACAACAGAGACACAGAAGAGGTTGCCCTTGGAAGGGATCAGGTGTTCACACGGACCAGGGAGCCACAGCTGTCCAAGAGGAGAGCCAATGTCACCTGAGTGGCACTTCTTCATCTCGGTGGCTTCAAGAGGCTGCTGTTTGTTCCCTTTAGCAAGGCTTGGGATGCCAGGCTCAAGGAGGCTGCAGCACTCTCTCTGTATTGAAGTCTGGGACAGCAGCTCACTTGAGAAAGTCAGTGGGAAGCCAGTGGCCCGAGGCTCTCAGGAAAGAACGGGGTGTTGAAGAATAATGAGGAGCTTCAACAGTGGGCAGGGCAGGAGACCCTGGCTTGCTAGGCTCAAGGGCAGGCGGCTGCATCCTGTTGTGTCTTTGATGCCAAGGTGGCATCCATATATGTGTCCCCAGGACTCACAGCCATTTGTCCCAGCAGGCTACCTGTCAAGTGTGCACAAAGACAGGGTACCCTG
>JAPYYJ010002954.1:0-12118 GCA_028533885.1 Nasua narica | reverse complement strand
AAAAAAAAAAACAAAAACAAAAACACAAGATGTAGTAACGACAGTTACAGACCTAATCAATACGGACATTGGTAAGATGTCAGAACTAGACTTCAGAATGATGATTATCAATTTGCTAGCTGGGCTCAAAATAAAGCATGGAAGATACTAGAGAATCCCTTTCTGGAGAAATAAATGAACTAAAATCTAACCAAGTTGAAATCAAAAAAGCTATTAATAAGGTGCAATAAAAAAAATGGAGGCTCTTACTGCTAGGATAAATGAGGCAGAAGAGAGAATTAGTGATATAGAAAACCAAATGATGGAGAATAAAGAAGCTGAGAAAAAGAGATAAACAAGTCCTGGACCATAAGAGGAGAATTCGAGAGATAAATGATACCATAAGATGAAACAATATTAGAATAATTGGGATACCAGAAGAAGAAGAAAGAGAGAGAGGGGCAGAAGGCATATTGGAGCAAACTGTAGCAGAGAATTTCCCTAATTTGGTGAAGGGAACAAGCATCAAAATCCAAGAGCCACAGAGAACCCCCCTCAAAATCTGAAAATAGGTCCATACTCCGTCATCTAATAGTAAAACTTACAAGTCTTAGTGACAAAGAGAAAATCCTGAAAGCAGCTCAGGACAAGAGGTCTGGAACACACAATGGTAAAAATATTATATCGACAGCAGACCTATCCACAGCGACCTGGCAGGCCAGAAAGGACTGGCATGATACATTCAGAACACTAAACAAGAAAAATATGCATCCAAGAATACTATATCCAGCTAGGCTGTCATTGAAAATAGAAGGAGAGATAAAAAAAAGCTTCCAGGACAAACAAAAACTAAAAGAATTTGCAAACACCAAACCAGCCCTATAGGAAATATTGAAAGGGGTCCTCTAAGCAAAGACAGAGCCTAAAAGAAATAGACCAGAAAGGAAAAGAGACAATATACAGTAACAGTCATCTTATAGGCAATAGAATGACACTAAATTAGTATCTTTCAATAGTTATCCTGAATGTAAATGGGCTAAATACCCCAACCAAAAGACACAGAGTATCAGAATGGATAAAAAAATAAGACCCATCGATATGCTGTCTGCAAGAAACTCATTTTAGACCCAAAGACACCTCCAGATTTAAAGTGAGGGGGTGGAAAACAATTTACCATGCTAATGGACATCAAAAGAAAGCTGGGGTGGCAATCCTTATATCAGATAGATTAGATTTTAAGCCAAAGACTATAATAAGAGATGAAGAAGGACACTATATCATACTTAAAGGGTCTTTCCAACAAGAAGATCTAACAATTTTAAAAATCTATGCCCCTAACATGGGAGCAGCCAACTATGTAAACCAATTAATAACAAAATCAAAGAAACACATCAACAATAATACAATAATAATAGTAGGGGACTTTAACATGCCCTCACTGAAATGGACAGATCATCTAAGCAAAGATCAACAAGAAAATAAAGGCTTTAAATGACACACTGGACCAGATGGACATCATAGATATATTTAAAACATTCCATCCCAAAACAATAGAATACACATTCTTCTCTAGTACACATGGAACATTCTCCAGAATAGATCACATCCTGGGTCACAAATCAGGTCTCAGCTGGTACCAAGGATTGGGATCATTCCCTGCATATTTTCAGACCATAGTGCTTTGAAACTAGAACTCAACCACAAGAGGAAAATTGGAAAGAACTCAAATATATGGAGGCAAAGGAGCATCCTTTCTAAAGAATGAATGGGATCAACCAAGAAATTAAGAATTTAAAAAATTCATGGAAACAAATGAAAATGAAAACACAACTGTTCAGAATCTTTGGGACACAACAAAGGTGGTCCTGAGAGGAAAGTATACAGCAGTACAAGCCTTTCTCAAGAAACAAAGATCAGAGCAGAAATCAATGAAATAGAAACCAAAAGAACAGTAGAACAAATGAACGAAACTAGGAGCTGGTTCTTTGAAAGAATTAACAAGATTGATAAACCCCTGGGTAGACTTACGAAAAAGAAAAGAGAAAGAACCCAAATTAACAAAATCATGAATCATACCCAACACCAAAGAAATACAAACAATTATAAGAACATATTACAAGCAAAAAAAAAAAAAAAAAAAAGAACATATTATGAGCAACTATATACCAGCAAATTTGACAATCTGGAAGAAATGGATGCCTTCCTAGAGACATATAAACTACCAAAATTGAACCAGGAAGAAATAGAAAACCTGAACAGACCCATAACCAGTAAGGAGGTTGAAGCAGTCATCAAAAGTCTTCCAACAAACAAGGGCCTGGGATAAATAAAATCTTAAAACACACACACACACACACACACGTGCACACACACACACACACACTCACACATTTCTCAACAAAAATCGAAGGCCAGATGGCTTCCCAGGGGAATTCTACCAAATATTTAAAGAAGAATTAATACCTATTCTCCTGAAACTGTTCCAAAAAATATAAATGGAAGGAAAACTTCCAAACTCATTTTGTGAGGCCAGCATCACCTTGATCCCCAAACCAGACAAAGACCCCATCAAAAAGGAGAAGTACGGACCAATATCCTTGATGAACACAGATGCAAAAATTCTCACCAAAATACCAGCCAATAGGATCCAATAGGATCTCACATTAAAAGGATTATTCACCACGACCAAGTGAGATTTATTACTGGGCTGCAAGGTTGGTTCAACATCTGCAAATTAATCAGTGTGATACAATACATGAATGAAAGAAAGAACAAGAACCATATGATACTCTCAACAGATGCTGAAAAAGCATATGACAAAGTACAGTATCCTTTCTTGATCATAACTCTTCACAGTGCAGGGATAGAGGGTACATACCTCAATATCATAAAAGCCATCTATGAAAAACCCACAGCGAATATCATTCTTAATGAGGAAAAACAGAGCTTTTCCCCTAACGTCAGGGACGCAGCAGGGATGTCCACTATCACCGCTGCTATTCAATGTAGTACTGGAAGTCCTAGCCTCAGCAATCGGACAACAAAAAGAAATAAAAGGCATCTGAATCGCCAAAGAAGTCAAACTCTCACTGTCTGCAGATGATATAATACTTTATGTGGAAAACCCAAAAGACTCCACTCCAAGACTGCTAGAACTCATACAGGAATTCAGTAAAGTGTCAGGATATAAATTCAATGCACAGAAATCAGTTGCATTTCTATACATCAACAAGACAGAAGAAACAGAAATTAAAGAGTCAATTCCATTTACAATTGCACCCCAAACCATAAGATACCTAGGAATAAACCTAACCAATGAGACAAAGAGTCTGTACTCAGAAAAGTATAAAGTACTCATGAAATAAATTGAAAAAGACATAAAGAAATGGGAAAACATTCCATGCTCATGGATTGGAAGAACAAATACTGTAAAAATGTCTATGCTACATAGCTAAAGCAATCTACATATTTAATGCAATCCCTATCAAAAGACCATCAATTTGTTTCAAAGAAATGGAATAATCCTAAAATGTATATGGAACCAGAAAAGACCACGAATAGCCAGAGAAATGTTAAAAAAGAAAACCAAAGTTGGCAGCACCACAATTCCAGACTTCAAGCTCTACTACAAAGCTGTAATCATTAAGACAGTATGGTACTGGCACAAAAACAGATACATAGATCAATGGAACAGAATATAGAGCCCAGAAATGGACCCTCAACTCCACGGTCAACTAATATTTGACAAAGTAGGAAAGAATGTCCAGTGGAAAAAAGACAGTCTCTTCAACAAATGGTGTTGGGAAAATTGGACAGCCCCATGCATAAGAATGAAACTGGACCATGTCCTTACACCACATACAATAGACTCAAAATGGATGAAAGACCTCAATGTGGACAGGAATCCATCAAGGAGACTGGAATCTCCTTGAGGAGAACACAGGCAGCAACTTCTTCCTAGAAGCATCACCAAAGGTAAGGGAAGCAAGGGCAAAAATGAACTATTGGGACTCCATCAAGATCAAAAGCTTTTGCACAGCAAAAGTAACAGTCTACAAAACCAAAAGACAACCAACAGAATAGGAGAAGATATTTGCAAATGACATATCAGATAAAGTATCCAAAATCTATAAAGAATTTATCAAACTCAACACCCAAAGAACAAATAATCCAATCAAGAAATGGGCAGAAGACATGACCAGATATTTCTGCAAAGAAGACATCCAAATGGCCAACAGACATATGAAAGAGGCATCAGGGAAATACAAATGAAAACCACAGTGAGATACCACCTCACACCAGTCAGAATGGCTAAAATTAACAAGTCAGGAAATGACAGATGTTGGCAAGGATGTGGAGAAAGGGGAAACCTCCTACACTGTTGGTGGGAATGCAAGCTGGTACAGCCACTCTGGAATACAGTATGGAGGGTCCTCAAAAAGTTGAAAATAGAGCTACCCTATGACCCAGCAATCACACTACTGGGTATTTACTCTAGAAATACAAATACAGTGATCTGAATGGGCACATGCACCCGAATGTTTATAGCAGCAATGTCCACAATAGCCAAACTATGGAAAGAGCCTAGATGTCCATCAACAGACGAATGGATAAAGAATATATGGTAAATATATACAATGGAATACTATCCAGCCATCAAAAAATGAAATCTTGCCATTTGCAACGACATGGATGGAACTAGAGGGTATTATGCTAAGTGAAATAAGTCAATCAGAGAAAGACACATGATCTCTCCGATATAAGGAATTTGAGAGTCAGGGTAGGGAGTCATGGGGGGTAGGGAGGGAAATAATGAAATAAGGTGGGACTGGAGATAGAGACAAGCCATAAGAGACTCTTCAATCTCAGGAAACAAACTGAGAGTTGCTGGGGGGTGGGAGCGAGGGATAGGGTGACTGGGTTATGGACATTCGGGAGGGTATGTGCTATGGTGAGCGCTGTGAACTGTGTAAAACTGATGATTCACAGACCTGTACCCCTGAAGTAAATAATACATTATATGTTAATTAAAAAAAAAAAACAAAAAAAACAAAAGCAAAACTCTACTTTCTTGATTATGTAGAATGGTGATACTTCTTTAAGTGTTTAGTAAAATTCTTTTTTCTTTAAGATTTTATTTATTTGACAAAGAGAGAGAGAGAGAGTAGGCACAAGTTGGGGGAGCGGGAGAGGGAGAAGCAGGCTTCCCACTAACCAGGGAGCCCAATGAGGGACTCAATCCCAGGACCCTGGAATCATGACCTGAGCTGAAGGCATATGCTTAACCGACTGAGCCACCCAGGTGTCCCTTTAAATATCTGGTAAAATTCTGCAGTGAAAGCATCGAGGCCTGGAGACTTTTCCAGAGGTTCTTAAACCATAAATTTAATTTCTTTAACAATATTAAGATAATATATATTTCTTCTTGGCTAAAAACGAAAAACAAAACAAAACAAAACCCTCTGCTTTCCTTACTTCATTCAGGTACTCAAAAACTGTCTAGCCCCCGGTGTTTCTGGGATTAGCCCAGAACCCTTAGCCTCATTTTTAAAGCCTCTTTCCATCATTATCAACCAACAATAACACATTGTTGATCTATTCATTGTCCCTAGAAGGGAATCTTAACATCTTCCCTCCTACTGCCTCTGTCCCTAATCCAGCACTGTGAGTCCCTCAGTTATTCCAAATTCTGGCATCCTTCAAGGCTCACTTTCCCCCACCAACACACACACACACACACACACACACACACACACACACACACCCCCTCCAGTGGTTCATCTTCCCAGGCTCCTTTACCAGGAACCTAATAACAGGGTCAAAACTGGTTATCTATTGTTCAGTTTTGTGTTAATGTCAAAGCAGAGCATGGAACAAAGAATATGCTCTTTGGGGACAGAAATGGAGAGTCCTGTGCTTCTCCATAACAAAGGTCCACCAATACACTCTGAATCCACTTCTCAACTAGACTTCAACCTCGGTCTTATAAAGACTTGAACAAACACCCACATAGTTTCTCTGAGCTCAAGGCCACAACCTGAGGATGACCCCAGCCCCATTTGAAGTGCCTTCCTGAGAAAGCAACGCTGCCAAAACAATTTCCTACTTGTTCTGGCCAACACCTGAGTGTGGGGCCCTTGTCTCCCAGTCTCTGTGGGAGGCCAGGAGCCTAACTTCAATAAGCTCCAGCTCGCAAATTCAGACGGCTTTCACAAGGAACAAGCACACTTTCCACTTCTTGTAATTTTTCATTCCCTGACTACTGAGATTCTCCTCGCCCCCTCCCATTTTCCTCATTTTCTCTTTAAAAGGCCAGTCACCTCTGTACAAACTAAGGTTGCGTTCAGTTGACACTGCACGAGTTTCCCTATTGTAAAAGTTATTACCGGTTAAAATCTGTCCTTACCACTAATCAGTCTGCTTTGTTGACCTTTGACATCTGCATCCTCTGTAAGCCGGAAGTTCGAAGTTGAAAGGAAAGGTCGGAAGCAACCATGGCAGTCAATGTGGGTGGGGCCCTCCCCAACCCCAGGATATATGGGGATCCCACATGCACTGATGGCGCTGAGGGGTGCCATTGTGAAGCCTGTTTTCCAGGAGAGGGACCTGTGGCCTGAGGGGAGCCCACAGCCCTGTATTGAAGGGGAAACCTGTCCAGGCACTTCAGTGCTAAGCCTTGGTTTCTCCTCTACTAAGCAGGCAGGGACAAGGACAGTAGGGAGGGTACAATGTAGTGATACAAGGTAGTTTCTGCAGGCAGTAAGCCCTCAGCAGCACTTGCTCTGTGGAGAATTCACATTCCCCTGCCACATCCCATACCACCTGGAAACCCCGCCGACTGGCTCCCCTCAACCCACCCCGCCGCAGCATTCAGGACCTCTGCTCAAAGAACCTAGAACACCCACTGCATGCCAAAACCTACTTCCCCACTTAAACTGCCAAAAGTGTGCTGAGAGCTTTTCTCTTTTAACAGAGGAGGGCTTTTCTCCATAAAGAGCCCTGAATGATACTTGTTTGAAAAAAAAAAAGATTCTAAAAGAGAATAGCCAATAAATGCATTTTCAAACACTTTGCCAAAACCAAAACTGCACATTGGTATTAACAGAGATAATTGTTTTTTTGTTGTTGTTGTTCTTGTTGTAATAGAGATAATTGTTGTAAATAATGGGAAAATAATTCAATATCCTAGTCCTTTTAAGTGAATTGAGACACCCAACATATAGAAAACTCTAAAATCAATTGTGTACCTTGGGCTTTTATCTACATGGGATGGATACAAAAATAATACCCCATGGATATAAAATTCTGAAATAAAGGCTCAAAGAGACCCAAGGCCATCCATATGCCTAATCATGAGCAGCCTATGAAGCATCTTAGTAGATGCTGCAAATAGCATTTACTAAGTTATCTGTATTCATATCTCACTACTAATTCTTCTGGGAAAAATAGGAAGAAAATATACAAATTGTGGCATTCTACAGAGTCTCTCCCTTCAGCTCTTCCCAAAATGGATAAAGTGAAACTTGTTCTGCCAAATGCATTCCTTGGGGTAATCGATAATTTATGATCTTGCATCAGCCCCAGTGCTAATGATAAAGTATGACATCAGCCTTGCAGAGTCTCAAATGGCATACGACAAAGTCCAGCCCCACAGAAACAAAACACCCCAGCTATGAAAAACAATTCATCCAGTAAAATGTTTCACTTCAAGCACCTCGAGGTGAAGAGTACTGCCTGCCTCTGGGAAAGGAGAGCGGCGACTCAATGTGAATTCACTTGGCACAGTACAGCCACATGTCCAGCACCTCTGTGACCCACAGTGTTTCAGGGCTACTGCCTATGTCAGCTTATAATTCAGCAATATAACGTGCAATGGGAAAGATACCATTTTCTGGGTGAAAAGCAACATTCTTTTATATCCTCCACTTGGGAAGTGGCTTGGAGGCAACAATGTGTGTGTTAATGTAATCAGTTACAGAATAACCTTTTTTAAATAAATAACCTCATTTAACCTTTTTAGAAGAAACGAGGTCCATCCCGTAAAGACTTGATTGCTCAGGTACCTAAATGTCTATGAGACTCTGACAAATGTACCAGATGAATATGGGAGTAGAATCAAAAGCATGAGGAAATCAACAGCCTCTTGAGGACACATCACTTGGGGTGTGGGTGTCCTCTAAACCCAGGGGAAGGCAAGGTGGAGGATGACAGGAACTGGATGGCTCTCCTTGGTTTTCTGGGAGGACATGCTCTCATCATTTCCACTATGTCAGTTAGCTGGGCTTTCAAGGAACACCATGATGCCTGGAACCTGCAGAATTTTCCCAGCTGACTGGCCTGGTCTCTTGGTGACAGGGAGACCTTCAGATTGCTTCAAAGCTTCAGCATCCTGACCACTCTTCTGTATAATTACAGTCCTAGAGAAAAATCCACAGGCTAGTTTCCTTCCAGGGTGGGAGATGCACATTGTTTCCTTGCCAGCAAAGAAAGCATTGTGAATTCACAGATGGAAAGTTCACACGTAAGGACTGGAATGACAGCAGCAGCAGGGGCGAGCCACCTTTGCAGTCAGAATATTGGCACAGCCTCTCCTCTCCTGTCTGACGGTATTTTCCACATCCTGAGGATTTGCATTTCATTAGCTAGACTTAAACATGTACTGTTGAAAAAGTGATTCTGATGTTACTTGAAATGCCATAAATATTGTATTTCTTCAAGTCCGAGAATGAGTGTGTATGTGTGCCTATGCTATAAGAAATCAGTGAATGAAGGGGAAAAAAAAACTCACAGAGAATCTAATTTAGTGGTAGTTCTAAAGAAAGCAGTGCGTTTGGGTTAAACCAAACCTTTACCATGAACACCATTTCAACCTGAGGTAGGAGATCCTAAAGTCAGTCTTTTTCTTTCAGACGCAGAAAACAAAGCACCTGTTTCTTTCCAAGATCTCTTGTGACCTCTAGTGGTCTTCTTTAAGAAAATCAAATCCATCTTGCCTCAACCACATATTCCATTTTAGAACTTGGGAGATGGATTTTGGAACTATTTAGTTTCTCCTCCTTGGAAAATGTCATGATTTTTAAAATGATGGAGGATTTTAAGCCCTAAATGACTTCAAAGCACGTGCAAGGCCAGTAAGAGGCCCCTGCCATTTATACCACCAGGATCTGATCCAAAAGGCCATCTTGGCACACAGTCACTCCAGCTGCATTGTTAATCAGATTTTATTGGCTGGGTCACTTACCACAGAACTCAAGAAGAGCAACGGTGAAGCTCCTAACTGCGCTATCCTCCCCCGCCCCCATTTTTTTTAATGCTTTAGGATTCTCGTAACTTAAGCCTCAGAACGTTTATTTTTATGAAATTGCTCAGAAGTCCAACTTAAGCGAATTCCAAAAAAGCATGAGGCTGCCAAATGCTTAATAAAAGTAATTGCTTTAAAGGTGAAAAGTTCGTGTTTAAAAACCACCAATCTTATGTTTTAAAGCCCTAAATTGTCTTTCATCTATTTTACATAGCAATAATGTTGACACAATCTGGTTAACCTTTATTATCAGCAGAAAAGCAGCAGTCCATTTTAGTTATTTTACAACACTGACTGACAGCACCTAATCCTTTCCTGGCGAGTCCTCCCCAAGACTCCCCCCACCCCCATGAAAGACTTGAAAAGGGTAGGTTTTCCCCCAGAAAGACTATTCCAACAGTTTCTCAGTCTGAGAACTTCTCAAACCCACCACTGAATATTAATCAAGCCCACTATAGATTTAAAAGGTGTGTCCAGAAACAGCTATGCTTTATTTCAAATATTACACAAAATTCAGAATAATAACTATAATAATTAGTATCTAAGTGGAGGCGCAGATTACAGCACAATATTCCACATGGGTACATCAAAAAACCGGGACTGGGTATTACAGTGTTAATTCCCTGGTTCCGAACATGTTGCTAGGTAAATTGGGAAGGATAATTACATCCCAAACCCTTCTCTTGTCTACTGTTTTAAGAACTGTGTTCTTCACTGTTAATTATCAGTGCAAGTAACTATTGATGAGACAGATGTCGAAAAATCAATGGGAGGGTAATAAGAGGAAAGAAGCAGCCTAAGAGAATACACGGCCACGTTCATGTGACCTTCTGAAAAATCTTTTTTCCTGCATCCTTAAGGAAGGGAGATGATCTATGTAAGTGCATCCTATGGCTACATGAAATTCTACACCTGCTAGCATCAAAACTTGAATGTGAACACTTTGGACAGAGGGCTTCTTAAAATGTGCCATATTCCTTTACTTTCCAACAGGTAAAACCATAAATTGTTATAACGTTACCATTCCCTCATGAATTCACTACCATATGCTAAATTGTCTTTTTATAAGTGCCTCCTCCTCCTTACAAAGTACCCACTGTCATCTCTTCACCATCAGGACTATATTCCTCTTGTGGCTTGCTACTTGCAGATTTTCTGTGGGCTGGGCAAGCAGGACATTTCACCCTCAGAGGCTGAAGGAGCAAGACCTCAAGGTCAAGAATCGGGAAGGTTTAGTTCAGGCCAGGATAGCCTAGTCCTCTTGAATGTTGTAGTCCATAACTCTATAAAGTTTTCAAGAGCAAAGGAGGAAAGGAAAGAAAAACTGGGATGGAAAGGAGGAAAGAGAGAAACTAACTCAAAACCATCAGTTTACTACATGCTTACTAGGAGCCAGCACTGGGCTGGGCACAGTCTATACCTTTTCTCGAGCCACACACATCCCAGATGGCAAGTGGGGCATCAGTGAGTAGATTAGCAAAGATGTCACCTTAGTAAAAAGTGAAACAGGTCATTTGGACCAAATGCCAAAATGCAATTGGCACTTTCTTGAGGAACTTTAAAGCTTAAGTACTTTCAGCATAGATATCTGGCAAGACGTTATGGTATTACTAGCTATTATTATAATAGATAATCCTGTAGAATTAGATAACTTTATATATTCTATTATTGTAATAGAAAATAATATATAAATCTAATACTGAATCTGACATTTACAGAGACAGCATATTGCCTACATGTTTAGAGAAAATATGGAGCTTCTGGGTTGGTGAATGAATGGAAATTTGGGAAGAGTGGCCCACCTGGAGAGGGCACAGAAGCTCTGCTCCCTTTCTCCACACCTCGCCCTGTGCATCTCTCCCACCTGTTCCTCACCTACATCCTCTTATAATAGACTGGTGACCTAGTAAGTTAAAAAAAAAAAAAGTTAAGGAAGTACTTTTGGAAATGTGCCTCCCTCACCTGCTGTTCCTCTCTACCCTCCCTCTCAAGGTTGTCTACTTTGTACAGATACATTTAATCATCCATCCCAATAATTTCTAAATTGGAAATTATTTTAAATTCAACTATTTTATTTCAAACAGAGCCTGTAAAATGCCACTCAAAGCCCACAGATATTTAGATAAATGTAAATTAAAATAATAAGTTATTGGCTTGACTTAACAGATTGGTAAGAGTTTTAATAACTGAAAACATCCAGCATCTGTGAAGTGTAAGGAAACTAGATTCCATTGGTTAGAATATAAATTGTTATGAATATTTTGGTTGAATAATTTGGTAGCATCTGTTTTTAAATCTTAGTATTTAATGCACTCTTACCCAGTGCAATTCCACTTCTGGTACCTATACTACAGAAAAAAAATAGCATGCATACCTGAAGATATATGTACAATGCCATAGTACTACTTATCATAGGTGAAAAGAAATGAGGACAAATTTCCATAAATAAGGAATAATTAAATAAATATTAGAGCCACATGTTGAAATACCATGCAGCCATTAAAAAGAATAAAACAGATCTGGAAGGATAAGGAACTGTTATCAAATGAACAATACAATTAACAGAACATATAATCTTTACCATATACAGACAAAAAGAGAGACAAAGAGTGAATACACATATACTTGCACATGTGTGTGTAGTTATATACTCACATAGAAGAATGCAACAAGTAATTTTACTTTAAAAATTGTTCTAATTTGAAAATATAATTCATTTTATTAAATGAACCCATCCCTCAAGCTAATTAGCAAATGGTAGAATAAAAGGAGAGATTTTTAAATGAAATGAAGACAAAAGTTCAGCAACTTTTAAACTACTTACAAGATCCTAAGCAA
>JAPYYJ010002953.1:0-12119 GCA_028533885.1 Nasua narica | reverse complement strand
CTCTGGCTATTCGTGGTCTTTTCTGGTTCCATATAAATTTTAGGATTCTTTATTCCATTTCTTTAAAAAGAGTTGATGGCATTTGATAGGGATTGCATTAAATGTGTAGATTGCTTTAGGTAGCATAAACATTTTCATAATATTTGTTCTTCCAATCCATGGGCATGGAACGTTTTTCCATTTCTTTGTGTCTTCCTCAATTTCTTTCATAAGCACTTTATAGTTCTCTGAGTGCAGATTCTTTTCCTCTTTGGTTAGGTTTGTTCCTACGTATCTTAAGGTTTTGGGTGCAGTTTTAAATGGGATCAACTCCTTAATTTCTCTTTCTTCTGTCTTGTTGTTGGTGTATAGAAATCCAACTGATTCCTGTGCATTGATTTTATATCCTGATACTTTAATGAATTCCTGTATGAGTTTTAGCAGTTTGGGAATGGAGTCTTTTGGGTTTTCCACATAAAGTATCATATCATCTGCAAAGAGTGAGAGTTTGACTTCTTCTTTGCCAATTTGGATGGTATCAGGAGAACATTATACATTAGTTAGCTCACTCTATCATGTCACTGGAGCCAGAACTGTATTAATAACATGTGCAGTACTAGTATCCTAAAGTAGCAAAACGGATAATTTAGGAGGTAGTTTTGGATCTCAGAGTGCCTCTTGTCATAATTATAACCTATCATGTTTCATTTATTTATTACATTTGAACTCTCTGGTTGATTGTTGGATGACTTGGGTTTCTTACAAATATTGTGGATTGGCCTGATGATAGGAAAGAGCTGACACTTTATGTGTCCCAGCCCTGGGGGAGGGGCATCTCTACTTGTAGTACAATTATTCCAGTGATCTTTCTGACCTTCCCGAGTGGGCTATAATATCCAAAAATTGTATTATTACTTGTTAATTTGCAAGTGAGGTAAAACTCAAGAAATAGTGAATGGACATAGGGAAAAGGAAAGTATGGAGGGTGATAGAGCAGGAGAGAAACTGTTTTAGTTGGGGGCAGGTAGTGTATCACAGCAACCTGGAGATTCACCATCCACTAGCAGTGTTACCTTTGGCAGGTTACTAAACCTCCCTGAACTTCCATTTTTGTATCCATAAAGAGAGAATGACAATATTAGCTACCTCATAAATTGTTATTTAGGTAAGTGGGATAATACAGGTAAATCACTTAAAACAGAGCCTGGAACAAAGCAAACACTGCATATATGCTTGACATTATTATTTGAAATTATTCTAGAGGTAGAGAGTAGGAAAAATGGCAAATGTATATGAGAAGGAACAAAAAGGTACCTTGCCAGCCCTCCTTGGAGCTCAAGCCTATTATTACCCAGTTGTTCAATGCCTTCTAGCTGACTCTGGACTACCAAGTCTAGCCCCCACTGTGGAATTAAGAGCTATGAAAATCCACAAGGTCATGGTGGCAGAACTGGGCCAACTCCTCTTCTCTCAGCCCCTCCACACCACTATTTGGCATCAGTCGCCATGGCTCACTGTCAACTAATCCCCACTATTACTTTTTGAAAGACTCAGCCTCCATGAGTCCATCTGTGGTGTGAGGGACAGGGCTCACAAAATATGCTTCTGAGTTTCTTAGATACCTTATATACCTGGTATCTATACCTTATATATAGATATAGCTAACTATACCACTTTGAAAAGACTTGTCTTTTTGCTTTGAAGAATAATTATCTTTTATCTTTTAATAGAGGCTGATTTTTTTTTAAAAGATTTTATTATTTATTTTAGAGACAGAGAACACGTGAGCAGGAAAAGGAGGAGAGAGCAATGGAGAGGGAGGAGGAGAAAGAATCTCAAGCAGAGCCTGGGCAGAGCCCGGAGCCTGACTGTAAGCTCAATCTCATGACCCAAGATCATGGCCTGAGCCAAAGCCAAAAATTGGATGCTTAACCTACTGAGCCACCCAGCTGCCCCTATAGATGCTGTTTTAATGAGACTTGGTCATTGGTGCCATTAAGTTCATAGTAGGTACTCAGTAAATGACACCTACTACTATGGCTAATTTCTTTAGCTACTATGTTACCTATTTAAAGTCTTATCTTCATTTTCAAAGCATTTCAAACATCCTGACACTGGTAGTTTTGTGTTTTGCCCAAATTCCTTGAGGTTTTAAATTTTTAATACTAATGAGATTTATGAGTCATTCTCTGGCAGAATCTACAGCTTTTAACATCTCTAGTGTTAGAAAAATGACCGATAGCAAGATATAAAATTGGAAATGAAACAAGTGGTCAGTTTCAGAAGAAACTACTGAAGTAGAACAAATAAAGGGGAAAAGAGTTTCTGGTTATATAAGAGATAGTATTTAGAGACATGAGATATTGGGAGTAGCATTTCTTATGTCTAAGTAGATACTCTTTTGAATACTTATCCTATGGCCCCGCCTGGCCTCTCTATCCTCCATTAGTACACTGAGTGGTCTTGGCTTGACAGAGATATGATCTCCCATACAAGTTTCTTTGTACTCTTCTCTTTTGAACAGGCTCATTATAGTAGAGAATGTAGAAAAGCTGAGTTGGAAACTGATCTCTGAACTGACAAGAGGAACCTGAACCTCCTTTTCATTTTTTATTCCTGTTAAATCAGTCACACAAACATTTGCCCACATTCTTTGGAGCTCAGAGACAAGGAGTAAAGCCAGAAGGGAATGAGGCCATAGCCTTAGGAAGACTTTGTGTGTGTGCATGTGTACGTGGGTGCATGTGTGCGTGTGTGTGTGTGTGTGTGTATTTCTCTTGTCTTTTGAGTTTTGAGTTATAAAGAGAGCGATGGACTGTATTTAATACCTGAAGGAAGAGTAGTGGATAGGAAGGGGCAGGTACAACATTGGTTAGTACTGTAAGGGACTTTTTCAATAAAGTAAGCTAGAGAAATTCTTGTAGAGATAAACTTCATGTTTGTGGCTAGCCTCACCCCATCCCCTTGACATGGTAAGTTAGCTGAGCAAGCCCTAGTTCTAGTGGCTTGCCCAAACTGCCACTAAATGTGAAGATTCAGTTCTGACTGACAGTACTGAGGAATTATTGTTTCTAAACATGTCACGTTGACATCTTGATATGCCATGATTGACATCATGCTATGTCTTGACATGATAGTGTAGTATTAGCCTTATATCCATATTGCTACTTGTGAAACAGAACCTTTCAAATTAAAAGATCCTAGAGATAAAGAAAATCTTCCTACTTAATAAAGCTGAACTAGGACTGACCTTTTCAGGTTGACTTTCATTCTAGTCACTGCTGCTACAATGGAGACAGAGGATAACTGGAATAAAACCCATTCTAGCTGAATGTGAAGGGCTTTTGACCACATCTGTGGTTCTAGTGCTTTGGCCAAACATATGAAGAAGACAGTGGGACCCCACTTGGTACCACCAGCCCTGAACACAATTTCAAACAAATTCTACAAGGGCTTTCCTCTGTTATTAAAAAGGCAATTAATCCACCAGAAGACCATGAAGGATATTGATTCTGAAGCTACTTGGGCATTCTTCTGCAGCATCCACCTTTGGATAATGAATGACTAATTAAAATTAATTTCCAGCTTACATAATGTCCCTTGCACAAGAATATGTTTGCACTCAAGAGTATTGACACTGGCAAATGGGGCCAGACTTTTGGCAGGTTTTTCAGATAAACAATGCCAAGCTGGCTAACTTCCTATATTTCTCTACTCTTTTTTGGAAAATACCTAGAACACTTTCCAAGAAATTAGTTTAGATCAGTTAGAATTTATTCTGGATAATACCGTGTTTATTGTTGCCTAAGATTCTAAGTCAGGATCATCTACCCTTCCAGACCCAGTCAGTTAATGCTGACATAACACATGGGCTTTTTTGCCCAAGGCCTGAAGGCTACCAGAGGTTCTAAGAGGAAATACAAATTCTATTTCTGGGTGACTGAAATTGGCCATAATCTCACTACTAATTCTGAGCCTTTGAGAGGACTCTGGCTGATAGTAAGAGAAATAGTACTATCCAAATAATTTGTAAAGCAAAGGATTTCTCTGTGTCCATCTCTTTCCTGACTGGCGGAAGCAAGTATACTAGGGAGAGAAGAGCCCAAGGCTAGAGCCAGTGATGGGTTTTGAACCTGGTTTTCACACTTTTCACACTTACTAACTGGTTATATTAAATCCTTTAGTGGGATACAATGTGCTTAGTGAACGGGTGTTGATATCAAATTTTAACAAAGCCAAGGCTGATCTAAATTTCAGTTAATCATAGAATGAATTCCAGTCCAACAAGAATGTAAGTACTATGATAACTTACTGTTAAAGTTTTTAGTTGACGAAAGTTTAAAAAATTTGACATTATGTTATAGGAATAATAATTGCTCAGTACTATCAGCAACTAGATTGCTTCTATCGTTACCACACGGTAAATTTACAATACCAAATAGTCACTCACTTTCCATTTAGGTTATTTGAGGAACAGCATATTTTCGGACAGCTCTGGCAGTCTCAGATAATGCTAATAGTGATGTTGCCACCCAGATATTAAATGTTCTTTCCTCTTTCCTAGTAAAGTAGTAATTTACTAAGGTAGAGACTTTCTTCTCTTATCACCTACCAGAAGATAAAATTTTATTGAAGCAGTGCCACAAACCAATGCTTTGTGGCACTGCTTTAAGAAAATGTCTTATGAACATTTTTAGAAATCAACTTAAAATTATTCTACCTAAAAATAACCGTTTTTAGAGTCATCATGAGTTATTGCAGGATTTTCTGCTAGAATTTCAGCATGTAAAGCACATAAGTAGATTTTTACCTTATGTCTGGAATGCTCCCCTGTATTTGAAAGTGAAATTTAGTTATTAATAATAGACTCAAGTAGTGTGGCCTCTATAACCTTACTGTCATTATACTGATTAAGTTTTATTGTACCCTGTTGGTTTATATTATCATTGATCATAAACATTGTCTGAAATACGAAAAACCTTGAAGGCTTTCCAAAGGCTAAGACTGAAGTCCAAATCAAAGAGCAGATTTTAGTCAAATCTTTAGGTTGACATTAAACTATATAAGGTTTGGGATATTCTCTTAACCTTTTGAAACTTTATCTTCTTCATCTGTGAATGAGGACACCACCTCTTCTTTCCACCTCTTATCAGATTGTTGTAAAGACAATAGCTAGACAATAAATAAGTCCATAGATAACTGGTGAAGGTCTCTATATACACACAATGTATTATTCTTAGTTACTCAGAAATGTTAGCACATCTTCTATTGTGCCAATAAAAGGACAAGGGCAGTGTGTTGGTGTAAGTGGTGTTTGTAGATGCTTTATTCCTCAAAATCCCCATGCCTGGAAACCCACCATTAAGCCATACTCAGTGTGTCCCTTTCTTCCCCTGACACAACCCTCTTCTGGCCCTGACTGCCTCATGCCTGGTCTACATAATTAACCTCAGTAATGTTCTCCCTGTCTCCAGGCCCCTCTTCTCCATTCCATCCAGAATGCCGGGACCATATTCATCTTCCAACAGATTTTTATCATGCCATCTTAAACTCAAATGGTGCTCCCCATGGCTTACTAGATGAAGTCTATAAAGTCCTTAAAAATCTCAGTGCAGCCTACATTTAGACTCTTACTACTCTCTTCTCTTCCCATATGAGCCAATCAGATCAGGCCTCTTGCTTTCCCTCCTTGTGACTTTTCATGTTTTGGAGTCAGCATCTCTTTCTATATCGTGTCTTATTTTTTTTTTCTTTCTTTCCTCTAAAGTTGTTATTTATGTGACAGAGGTGGGGGCAGCTTGCACAAGTAGAGAGAGCAGGAGAGGGAGAAGCAGGCTGCTTGCTCTGTGGGACCCTGGGATCAGGATCTGAGCCGAAGACACATGGTTAACTGATTGAGCCTCCCAGGTGCCCGTATATGGTGTCTTTTACATAAATTGCCCTCTTCCTCCTCTCTTGCTTGTAGAAGTCTCATCTTCCATTTCAGACTCATTTTATAGTCATAGTTTTTAATAGATTATAGAGGCACATATTTATATATAACGTGTGTAAACATTTCTAACTATTTAATTCTAATTATACAAATAATACAGACATTAAAAAAATAAGTCAATATATAAAACTACAAGAAGGAAAAGAGAAATTACTTGGACTCTTAAGTCATGACACAACTACTATGAACATTTTGGTGACTCTTTCTTATACTTCTTTACGTATGAACATACACATATATTTATCTTGTTATAAAAATAAGATAAAATTATACCTGCTTTTTAGAATCATATTCAGTTCTATGTATAAATGAAAGTGGTGCTTTCATTTTGTGTTTTACATAGCTCCCTCCTCATCCTCTCCTTCTACCGTTCTCTCTAACATCTCTACCATTCTAACTCACCTCAGCTAATCAGTGTTAAAAATTTGTTGCATATTTTCCTCTTACCTTTTTTTTTGCATGTTGATTTATTTTCAAAGTATAGACTCATAAATATATGATAGAAATTTCTCCAAGTCACTTAATACAGAGTTAACCCATTAAAAATTATTTATTTTCTGGGGCGCCTGGGTGGCTCAGTGAGTTAAGCCTCTACCTTTAGCTCAGGTCATGATCTCAGGGTCCTGGGATCGAGCCCCGCCTCAGGCTCTCTGCTCAGCGGGGAGCCTGCTTCTCCCTCTCTCTCCTCCTGCCTCTCTGCCTACGTGTGATCTCTCTCTGTCAAATAAATAAAATCTTTTAAAAAATAAAAATAATTTTATTTTCTTAGTTCACATAGCTATAAATATAATTTTATATACGTGCAGGGTTGTTCTCATAGTTATACTTTTTTTTTTTAAGAGATTTATTTCAGAGAGAGAAAGAAAGATTATGAGCGTGAGGGGCAGGGGGAGAAAAATCTCAAGCAGATTCTATGCTGAGTGTGGAGCCTGACAAAGGGCTCAATCTTATGGCCATGAGACTGTGCCCTAAGCTGAAAACAAGAGTCAGATGCTTAACCAACTGCACCACCCAGTCACTCCCATAGTTATGCTTTTTTGTGTCACCTTTATTTGCCTTTTTTTCTCTTTCTTTATTCCTTTTCTTGGTGTGGGTGGCGTGCATTCTCTTCCTCCAGTTCATTCTTTTTAATGGTCACATAATACTATAAATGTGCATACCACATTTACTATTTCCATACTGATGGCTATCCACTGTTTACAGTTTTTTTGCAGAGACAATACTATAGTAAGAATGTGTATGTATGTGAATTATTGATTTTAATTTGATAGATTCTAAGTCAAAGGAATATGCATTTCAAATTTTAATTAACAAATTGCTTCCCAAGACGGCTGTAGAATTCATATTTCCATTAACAACACTTGAGAGTGCTATCTTCTCATCTTTATAAGTTAATCCAAGTCTAATCTGAAAGTCAGTGTGATCCTTTCTTTGCCACTTTGAATTTGCATTTCCATGACTACTGTAAGGATGAGAATCTCTTCAAATGGAAAGAGATCATTTGGATTGCTGTTATGTGAATTGCCTGTCCCTGTTTTTTGCTCACATTTATAGTCGGTTTATTTTTTTCTAACCAATTTGTAAAAGTAATATGTATATTATTGTGGTAGGCAGCCTTTTAACATGATTCCCAGGGGGCTTATGTCATGGTGTTTATGCCCTGATATAATCCCCTCCTCTGAGTGTGGGACTGGATCCTAGTGACTTCTAAAGATTAGTATACACCAAAAGTGATGGGATATCACTTCTGTGATTAAGTTTTAAAAGACTACAACTTCTGTTTTGCTTGTATTCTTTCTGTGGTTTTCTCATACGTTTGCTCTGATGGAGAGGGCTACCTGGAATGGAACTAAAGTGGTCACTAGCCAGCAGCTTATAAGTAATGGAGGCCCTTATTCCAACATCCTCAGGAAATGAATCCTGCAAACATGGTAAGGTTGGAAGCAGATCCTTCTCCATTCAAGCCTTCAGATGAACCTGTAGCCTGGCTGACATCTCAGTTGCAGAGGACCCTGTTAATTTGTGCTTGTGTTCCTATCCCACAGAAACTGAGAGGAATAAGTGTGTGTTCTTGCAAGATTCCAAGTTTTAGGGTTATTTATGTTGCAGAATGAGATAACTAATATGATTACATATACCAAATTTTCATCTGGATCATATATTGCAAGTATTTTTTTCCTGATATTTTCATTTTTTTCTTGACTTTGTTTTGTCTCCATACAATATTTAAAATTTTTATATACTCAAATATGTCTGTGTTTTCTTAGATATCTTTTAGATTTGACGAAGAGTATATAAGTGTCTTTCTAACACCTATGAGCATATAGAGTATCTTAAACAATTTTCTAATACTTTTAATATTTTGTTTTTTAAATTTTTCAATTCCAGCATAGTTAACATATGGTGGTATATTAGTTTCAGGTGTACAATGTAGTGATTCAACAGTTTCATATATTACTCAGTGCTCATCATGATGACTTGTACTCTTAATCTCCATCACCTGTTCACCCATCCTCCACTGCCTCCTCTCTTGCAACCATCATTTTGTTCTCTGTAGTTCAGAGCCTGTTTTTTTGGTTTGTCCCTTTTTTTCCTTTGCTTGTTTGTTTTGTTTCTTTAATTCCACACATGAGTGAAATAATATGGTATTTGTATTTCTTTTTCTAACTTATTTCATGTAGCATTATACCCTCTAGATCCATCCATGTTGTTGCAAATGGCAAGATTCCATTCTTTTTTATGGCTGAGTAATTTTTCCTCTGTGTGCGTGTGTCTGTGTGTGTGTGTGTGTGTATGTGTGTATCACACATCTTCTTTATCCATTCATCTATCATTGGACACTTCAGGATGCTTCTGTATCTTGGCTGTTGTAAATAATGCTGCAATAAACCTAGCTGTACGTGATTATTTTGAATTAGTATTTTTGTATTCTTTGGGTAAATGTCAGTTCTGTGATTACTGAATCATATGTTCTATTCTTAATTTTTTGAGGAACCTCCATACTGTTAATATTTACTTTCGAGTTAAAATTTCAAAACATTTAGGAAAAATGCATAAGAAGGTCAACCTTAAGATCTGAGAAACAAACTGAGGGTTTTGGAGGGGAGAGGGATGGGAGGTTGGGTGAGCCTGGTGGTGGGTATTGAGGAGGGCATGTATTGCATGGAACACTGGGTGTGGTGCATGAACAGTGAATCTTGGAACACTGAAAAAATAAAATTAAAAAAAAAATAAAAAAGATCTTCTCTTCCTATATCTCCATTTTTTAAAATTAGGAATAACATTGGTTTTGTTGTTGACTGACTACTGAATATGTTCCCCATTCATGGCAGAGTCTGAGTCCATTAAACAAATTCCACATTCTAAGATTGCAAAACATTTTCCTTCTAGAAATATAAAACCAACTGAAATAATCCTGGAAGAAAGGGGTGATCAAGAATTTGAAATGTTCATAAGATTCCAAAAGGGAATCCTTATATTCTTAGATCATTAAGTGCATTCCACCTGCCAGGAACTGTAATCAGTTCTGGAGATAAAGGAGTGGAGAAAACAGGCAAACATGTCTACACCTTCATGGAATTTAGGTACATACATTAAACCAGTTATTACAAATGTGGTGAGTGTTATGAGAGGGATATGCAGTGACAGCCTAGTCAGGGAACTCCAACAAAGACCATGATAGAGAAGAGACATTTAGGCTGAGAGATGAAGAGTGAGTGACTTAGTCACTTTCAAGGTGAGACCAAGCATGGCACAACTGAGGAACTGAACAGGAAAGATTGACAGGCTAGAGCCCCAGTGAGCAGCAAGGGCTGAGAGTGGTGAGGAGGGTGAACTCCTGGTGGAGTTCCTCACACACCATATCATGAATTTAGATGTTATCCCAGAGAAATAGAGAGCAATAGAAGGATTTCAACATTGAGAGTGTTGTGATATGTTACTCTACTTGTGGATTGGTGAATGCACTGGAACAGGAATTAAATCAAGGAGATCACTTAGAAGGCTGAATAAGTCAATTTCAGAATTACAACAGCTTTACCTAATTTAAGAAATTTGGCTAGGAAAGTGAGATATGACACTGGGCAGAGAGAATGTGAGCTTAGAGGAAGTTTTTTATTTATTTTTCAGTTTTGTTTAATTTTGCTACAGGAAAAACTTAACTGTGACAGAGACAACTAATTGAGAATAAATGCTGGAAGATGCATAAAAGAAGGAGGCAAATCCAAAACTGACCTTGACTGTAAAATAAATGGCCTACCTTATTTCTTACAAAATTCCAATTTAAGGGATCTATTTGAGGCACTAAACATAGGGCATTTAACTTACTTAGCACTGTCTTACAGTCAGAGTTTTTATACTCAAAACTGATCATTTGGTATTTCTAAGAATGGAAGTAAGATAAACATGTTAGCTACAGGTTTTTGTTTTTTGGGGTTTTTTTATTAACATATATTATTTGTTTCAGGGGTACAGGTCTGTGAATCATCAGTCTTACACAATTCACAGCACTGACCATAGCACATACCCTCCCCAATGTCCATCACCCAACCACCCCATTCCTCCTTCCCCCCTCCCCTGTGGCATCCCTCAGTTTGTTTCCTGAGATTAAGAGTCTCTTATGTTTTGTCTCCCTCCCTGGTTCCATCTTATTTCAGTTTTCCCTCCCTTCCCCCATGACCCTCCACCTTGCCTCTCAAATTCTTCATATTAGAGAGATCATATGATAATTGTCTTTCTCCGATTTGCTTATTTCATTTAGCATAACACCTCTAGTTCCATCCACGTCGTTGCAAATGGCAAGATTTCGTTTCTCTTGATGGCTGCATAGTATTCCATTGTATATATATACCATATCTTCTTTATCCATTCATCTGTTGATGGACATCTAGGCTCTTTCCATAGTTTGGCTATTGTGGACATTGTTACTATAAACATTTGGGTGCACATGCCCCTTCAGATCACTACATTTGTATCTTGAGGGTAGATACCCAGTAGTGCAATTGCTGGGTCATACTGTAGCTCTATTTTCAACTTTTTGAGGACCCTCCATACAGTTTTCCAGAGTGGTTGTACCAGCTCGCATTCCCACCAACAGTGTAGGAGGGTTCCCCTTTCTCTCTCTCCTCGCCAACACCTGTCGTTCCCTGACTTGCTAATTTTAGCCATTCTGACTGGTGTGAGGTATCTCACTCACTGTGGTATCTGTGAGTATCTCACTGTGGTTTTGATTTGTATTTCTCTGATGCTGAGTGATGTTGAGCACTTTTTCATGTGTCTGTTGGCCATTTGGATGTCTGTCATATCTTCTGCCCATTTCTTGGTTGGATTATTTGTTCTTTGGGTGTTGAGTTTAAGAAGTTCTTTATAGATTTTGGATACTAGCCCTTTATCTGATAAGTCATTTGCAAATATCTTCTCCCATTCTGTCCGTTGTCTTTTGGTTTTGTTGACTGTTTCCTTTGCTGTGCAAAAGCTTTTGATCTTGATGAAGTCCCAATAGTTCATTTTTGCCCTTGCTTCCCTTGCCTTTGGTGATGTTTCTAGGAAGAAGTTGCTGTGGCTGAGGTTGAAGAGGTTGGTGCCTATGTTCTCCTCAAGGATTTTGATGGATTCCTGTCTCACATTGAGGTCTTTCATCCATTTTGAGTCTATTTTTGTGTGTGGTATAAGGAAATGGTCCAGTTCAATCTTCTGCTTATGGCTGTCCAGTTTTCCCAACACCATTTGTTGAAGAGACTGTCTTTTTTCCATTGGACATTCTTTCCTGCTTTGTTGAAGATTAGTTGACCATAGAGTCGGGGGTCCCTTTCTGGGCTCTCTGTTCTGTTCCATTGATCTGTGTGTCTATTTTTGTGCCAGTACCATACTGTCTGAGGATGACAGCTTTGTCATAGAGCTTGAAGTCTGGAATTGTGATGCCGCTGACTTTGGTTTCCTTTTTCAACATTCCTCTGGCTATTCGTGGTCTTTTCTGGTTCCATATAAATTTTAGGATTCTTTATTCCATTTCTTTAAAAAGAGTTGATGGCATTTGATAGGGATTGCATTAAATGTGTAGATTGCTTTAGGTAGCATAAACATTTTCATAATATTTGTTCTTCCAATCCATGGGCATGGAACGTTTTTCCATTTCTTTGTGTCTTCCTCA
>JAPYYJ010002952.1:0-12121 GCA_028533885.1 Nasua narica | reverse complement strand
GGGATGGCATTGAAAGTATAGATTGCTCTGGGCAGTATAGACATTTTAACAATGTTTATTCTTCTGATCCATGAGCATGGAATGCTTTTCCACCTTTTTGTGTCTTCTTCAATTTCTTTCATGAGTGTTCTATAGTTCCTCGAGAAATAGCTACAATTTTTAAAAAATGGAAAATAATAAGTGTCGGCAAGGATATGGAGAAATTAAAACCCTCGCACATTGCTGGTGGGAATGTAAAATGGTGCAGTTGCTGTGAAAAACTGTTGGCAGTTCTTTAAAAAGTTAAATAGAATTATCATATGAGCCAGCAATTCCATTCCCAAGTATATCCAAAAGAACTGAATAAAGCAGGATTCAAACAAATACTACATGAATGTTTATAGCAGCACTATTCACAATAGACAAAAGGTGGAGACAACCCAAATGTCCATCAACAGATAAAATGGATAAACAAAATGAAGTATACATATAGAATGGAATATTTTTCAGCCATAAAAAGAAATGAAATACCGAATCATGCTACAACTTGGATGAAAGTCAAAAAAAATTAAGCTAAAATTAAGAAGCCAGACACAAACGTCACATATTATTAGATTCTGTTTAATTGAAATATCCAGAGTAAGTAAATCCACAGAGTCAGAAAGCAGACTTGTGGTTGCCAGGAGCTAGGAAGGAGGAGAAAATGAGGAGTAACTGCTAATGAATACAGAATGTCCTTTAGGAATGACAAAATGCTTTGGAACTAGATAGAGGCGATGGTTGCACAACATGATGAATTAATATACTAAATGCCACTGAATTGTACATTTTAAATGGTTTTGTGTTATGTGAATTTTATCTCAATTTTTAACTGAGTTAATTTTTATCTATTTATAAATAAATAAATGTATGCAAGTACATGTTTAGAAAAGGGGGAATATCTATGCCAATAGTATTTTAGTAAATATTTAGTTAATAAGATTATTAACAGACCACATTATTAGGTTCAGCTCTGTTCTAAACACTTGCCATTCATTATCTCTTTCAATATCATTTAATATGGCTTTCAGGTAAAGATCAAACCCCTAAACAGATCTCTCAGGTCCTGTAAGTCAGGCCCTATCTCCCAGTTCTTCTCTTACTTCACTCTCCCTCTTTCCACCCTAAATATGTAAGACTTCTCATGCAATTACCCACCAGAAGTCCTTTGCACATGTTTTTCTCCTTGTCCTACCCACGCCCACCCTAATCCTTCTGCCTAGTAAATAGCTTCACTTCCTTCTCAGCTCAGGCCAAAGTCTCTTTCCCTGCCTACCACCCAGCAGGATCAGGCCATCTCAGTTAACACCATCACAGCACTTTACCTTTGTTGCAATTATAGAGTTAATAATTATACAGCTGCATGGTGATTTAAGGTCTCTAGTGGACATATTTTTGCCTATCCATTATTCTAGTTTCCCTTTCTTCTAATTTAGTCTATGTAGTTTGGGTGGGACTGACCTTGTTCCCAGAGATGAGCATCAGACTCATCCTGGCCAACCAAAGTTTTCTATCGCCTGGGCTATAGGGTTGGGAGCACAAGACAAGAGTACACAGTCAATCTCAGGACTCTTATGTGGATGTTGGAAGGAAAAGCTCTCCATAATTGGCTTAATGAGCCAAGAGAGTGAAGATTTGGAGTTGCCAATGGCATTTTGACCACCTCGTGGTGAGAGCCTCCCTGAAAGATAAACAGAATCACGAAATGGAAAGAGATTCCAAGTAGACCAGTACTAGAATTCAGGTGCAGCTGAAGATAGGTCTAAATCTGTAATTTTCTGTTACATAAGCCAAGAAAACAAATAAAAAACAACAAACAAGAAAACCTACTTTTTTCCTAAGTCATTTTGAACTGAATTTTCTGTCACTTGCAACCAAAAGTATCCTGATCAACACAGAATCCCCCACTAGACTTCATGAGGCCAGACACTTGCTAGCCCTAAATAGTGCCCAACATATAATAGGTTCTCAAGATCATATCTTGTAAATAACAGCATAATTCTCACAAGTCACAATGAGGCAGGCATTATTAGCCCCATTTCTTAGGGGGTAAAATTGAAGGCCAGAGAAGTTAGTTCCTTGACAAAGATCACTATTTAAATAGTGGTAGAGCTGAGATCTGAATTTCAGAGCTTATGCTTTTCAGTGACTATGCTATATTAAAATTGGTGGATTAGGGAGGGGTGCTGAGGGGCATGTTAGAGTGGAGAGAATGGTGGAGAAAGAAAGTATTTCCAACATATTGAGGCAGGGATCAGGAAACTATGACCCCTAACTGGATCAAATTCAGTCCATGGCTTATTTTTGCATGGCCCACAGGCTAAGATGGCTTTTATATTTTTGAAGAACTATAAAATATGCATTAGAGACTGTACCCAGCCCTCAAAGCCTAAAATATTTATTATCTGGCCTTTTATATAAAGAATTTGCTGACCCTTGTAGCTTTATTAGCTTTATTAGCACACAAACTTTCAGAGGCCAACAAAATATTAAGTATATGTATTTCTCCCTAACTTCTTTTCTGGGTCTTCAAACTATAATTTCAATGTGTTGAACAGTTTTATTTCCTGTGCATTAGTGTTCAACTGTGAAAATATATTATTTAGCTACTAATTGAATGGTGTACTCACAAATGAGTTCCCAAGCTATGGAAAATACATTGTTAGGTAGATCAGCATGTAAGGACATGGAAAAAAAATGGTCATAATATATTATTAAGTGCAAAAACCAAGTTGTAAAACACTATATTATAAGGGATTCCTATTATTAAAATGAAGTCTATAATACAGGATTACAAGGATTCTTGGAGGATAAAAAAAACTCCAAACTCACAATGTTCATTTCTAGGGATTACAAGATGAAGGAAAAAGAAATTTCACTTTCTACTTTATATGCATCTTTATGATTCTAGTTATTTTCCAACAAGCATGAACCACTTTTGAAATTCTTAGGACAACAGTAAAATGTTCGAATAAATGCTTTTCCTTTTTTAAATACAAACATTATGCTTCAGTTTACAGAAAAGGATAATAAAGAAGCTATGGCATTCCACTACTTCCTAGGATGTTAAATCAGGGTAGAACTTTGCTCCCTCCTAAAAACAAGACAAAGTTAGATAAACTACAAAAATCATAACTTTTCTTGAACCTAGTTGAGATTACAAGTTGATCAAATAGCCTTGAAATCCAAAGAAAGACTGGTCCTTCCCAGGAAAGACTGGACGTTAGGTTACCTGTGGCAGAGCATGGGAGGAAGTCTCAGCAGGTATTACATAAACAGGTAAGAAGTCAGCTCAAATGTTTAACAAATTGCTGAAAGCCAAGCGTGAGTTAGCATTAAGGTATAAAAACCAGTAGGAGACACAGACACAAAGCAGAGTTCATTCCTACTCACAGGCTCTTCACTGCAATCCTACATCAGATGCTCCCAAGAAAGGTAACAGGAAGGAGAGCTGAGAGAACCTTCATCAGTGGTGCAGGCCTGGAAAGGGGAAGTGGCTGCTGCTGCAGGAAAAGCTACAAAGCCCACCAGCCCTGATTCCCGAATAGAACAAAAGAACTTTTATATTTTTTTACTTCTTTATTTTATTTTTTTTCTCCCCAAATATGTTTATTTTAATTTTTCAGTGTTACAAGATTGATTGTTCATGCTCCACACCCAGTGCTGCATGCAATACGTGTCCTTCTCAATACCCACCACCAGGCTTGCCCACCTCCTCCCCTCCAAAACCCTCAGTTTGTTGCTCAGAGTCCACAGTCTCTCCTGGTTCAGGCATCACATTGCCTGATTTCAAACTTTACTACAAAGCTGTGATCACCAAGACAGCATGGTACTGGCACAAAAACAGAAACGTAGACCAGTGGAACAGAATAGAGAGGCCAGAGATGGACCCGCAACTCTATGGTCAAATCATCTTTTACTTCTCTAAAAGAAAGGCATGTAGGGGCGCCTGGGTGGCTCAGTGGGTTAAAGCCTCTGCCTTTGGCTCAGGTCATGATTTCAGGGTCCTGGGATCGAGCCCCACATTGGGCTCTCTGCTCAGCAGGGAGCCTGCTTCCCTCTCTCCCTCTGCCTGCCTCTCTGCCTACTTGTGATCTCTCTCTCTCTGTCAAGTAAATAAAATCTTTAAAAAAAAAAAAAAGAAAGGCATGTGTATGTCAAAGCAGAAAAAGAGGGTCACCAGGAGGATGAGAGCTTTGGAAACTGTATTATCTGAGGAACTGATGATGCTACTTGTGACTGTTTTGGAAACACAGTTTGATTTTTTAACCCAAATCAGACTCTGAATTGTATGGTCACATAAATTCACCTCCCCACTCCCCAACTAGGTGGGGTAAGGAATAGCACTGGTAAGGGGTAGCAAACTTTTAATGACCCATTGCAATTGGACAATTGGTAGAAAGAAAAACTCTTACTCTGAAGGAGGAGTAAATAAATACCCTAGGTCAAGGATACTATACCCATGCCATTAGAACAGTGGTCCACATCCAGGGATTGACAATGTCAAGAGACATTTTTGATTATCAGAACTGGAGGGAGGATGCTACTGGAATCTAGTGGGTAAAGGTCAGGTATGCTGCTAAATATCCTACAATGCACAAGACAGCCCCCACAACAAAGAATTATCCAGCCAAAAATGCTAATATCACCATGGTTAAGAAGTTCTGCTGAGGAGAGAGCAGAAAACTGTCCTGTATAACACTCACCAAACATGTGAAGTAAAATTTGGTTGCCATATGGATAACAGGTAGGATCACTAAAAAAGCTCTACCACAGACATCAAGGTATACAAAGCCTGCCTAAGCCTGAAGCTGAACTAACAAATGACAGCAGTCTACCTCTGGGGGAGAAGCAAGGGCATGATGAGAAATCCCCTCTATGGAGCAGGGGCAGAAGAAACACCAACTATTGCAAACTACTCTCTAGCAACCCAGCCTCCCCAAAGCACAAGATAATGTTAGAGGAACGCAAAGCTGGTTGCACTGAAGGTAACCATGGAAATTATAAAATATAACTGTAACTAAATTTTTCACTATATTGACTCGACTCCCCATACCAACAACTTAGCAGAAAAAAGGCATGTCCATTTCAGGCATAAATACTGCCTTATCTCAATGTCTCATTTTCTTCCTTCCTTCCTTCCTTTCTTTTTAAGATTTATTTATTTATTTTGAGAGAAAGCACATGTGCGAGTGGGGGGAGAGGCAGAGAGAGAGAAAGAGTGAACATCAAGCAGGCTCCCCGCAGAGCCTGGAGCCTGATGCAGGGCCCAATCTCACAACACTAAGATCATGACCTGAGCAGAGCTCAGAGTCAGATGCTTAACTGACTGAACCACATAGGCACCCACTCAATTTCTCATTTTCTACACACAATGTCAACATTCAGTGAAAAATTAGGAGAAACACAAAAAGGCAAGGGAAACCACCCTTTGTCAAGAGACAAAGCAATTAACAGAATAACACTCAAAGATAATCCATATATTAGAACTATCAGGAAATTTAAAGTAACTATGATTCAATATGTTAAGTGCTTTAATGGCAAATTGAATAAATGAGGACTTTCAGCAGAGAGCTGGAAAGTATAAGAAAGAATCTAACAGAAATACAAGAAATAAAAATGGTAGTGATAAAAATAAAAATTGTCATTGACAGTATAGTAGCCAGCTTCTAAGACAGCCCCCAGTGATCCTTGTTTCCTGGTATGCATGCCCTTACATAGTTCCCACCCATACTGAATAGGCCTGACCTGTGTACCTACAGGATACTGTAAAAATGACAATATGTGGCTTCTGAGGTTAGGTCATAAAAGTTATTGCAGCTTTCACCATGTACTATCAGAGATCACTTACCTGGGGAAGCCAAATGCCACATCATTAGGAATCCAAGCATACCTATAGAGAGAGCTCTACAGGGAGAGGAACCACAGTTTCCTATTAATTAATATGGCAGCCATGTGAAGGATCCATCTTGAAAATGAACTCTCCAGTCTTACCAAGTCCTAGATAATACCAACGCTAGCCAAAGTCTTAACTGAAACGTCAAGAGAAACTCCAAGGAAGAATCATTCAGCCGAGGCACTCCCAAAATAATATAGGTATATGGTTGTTTTAAGGTTTGGGGGTACTTTGTTACACAACAGATAACTAACGCAGACAGTGTCATTAGGAGACTCTATAATGATGAAAAAATATTCAGTGAGATGAAAAATAGGTCAATAAAAATTACCCAAACCAAAACACAAGGAGAAAAAAACTGGGGGGAAAAAAACAGAGCATCTAAAAACTGTGGAACAATATGAAATACTCTAATGTACACATAATTGGAACCTCAAAAGAAGAATGAGGCACACAAAAATTGAAGAGAAAATGACCAAGATATTTCCAAAATGAATATAATTCACATATCCAAGAAGCTCAGAATACCAAGTAGGAGAGAGAACACACATGCACACACGCACACACACACTCCTAGACACATCATATTTAAACTAAGAATCAAGTAGGTGAAAAATGTTGATGTGAGGCAGAGAAAAAAGATATATTACATATGGAAAATTAAGATAAGACTAAAGCAGACTTCCTGTCAGGAGCTATGCTAGCCAGAAGACTATGGAGTGATATGTTTAAAGAACCAAAGAAAAAACTATCAACACAAAATTCTATACCAAGAAAAAAATCATTTTAAAAATGGAAAAAAATAATCTCTTTCTCTGAAAAAAGCTGAGAGAACTATTTACCAGCAGACTTGGAACCTTAAAGGAAGTCTTCCAGACAAAAATATGATTCCAGGAGAAGTCTGAATTTATAAACACACAAAAAAGAAATAATGCTGCAATAGTAGAAATGCAAGTAAAAATAAGTTTTAATTTCTCTAAACATTAGTTGAATGTATAAAGAAAAAGCAGTGGCACTGTAGTTGGCATTTTGGCATGTGCAAAGAAGAATCTATGACAATAGCATAGATGGAAGGAACTGGGAGTATATTGTTGTAAGGTCCTTACATGACCCATTAAGGTAAACCATGGCTAATTTTAAAAGAATGCCATAAATCCAATGGTAACCACCAAAATGTATTTTTGAATGTTATAAATAGTGGACCAATCATGGAAATAAAATGCAATAATAAAAAGTCAATCCAAAAGGCAGCTAAATAAGAATGGAGGAGAAGAACAAAAAACAAATGAAACAAACAGAGGGGAATGGGGAAGAAAATGGCAAAGTAGGAGGACCCTATGCTCACTTCATCCCACAGTTAGATAACTCAAATCATCCTAAATACCCCAGAAATCAACCTGAAGATTGGTAGAACAAAGTCCACAACTAAAGGTAGAGAAGAGGACACATCAAAGAAGGTCTGAAGTGGGGCACCTGAGTAATGCTATTGGTTAAGTGTCTGACTCTTGGTTTCTGCTCAGGTCATGATCTCAAGGTTAGGAGATTCAGCATCAAATCGGGCTCCATGCTCAGTACTGACTCTGCTTAAGATTCTCTCTCCCTCTGTCTGTCCTGCTTACGCTTGCACTCTCTCTCTCTTTCTCTCACTCTTTTTCTCAAAAATAAATAAAACTGCAAAGAAGGTCAGAAGTGTGGAGACAGGGTTTAGGGGAGAAATGGATCACATATGCTGCAGAAGGGAGGGAGCCATGGTCGCAGAGAAGGGAGAGAGAGGAGGAGAATGAAAGAGAGAGAGAGAGAGAGAGGAGCACCAGGGGAACACACAAGGAGAACATTTCCCTATAGTCACTGGCTTAGAAAGCAAGAGGGGCTGAATTTCGTCAGTTCTTGCAACCAGAGGGCTTAAAGTCTGAAGTTCTAAGTTGTCAGCAGGCTGGACTCCAGGAGAGCCTGGAGGCAATGGGGCTGCTCTTGAAGAGGAAACAGGCAAACGACCCAGGGACATATATCATGGAAACAGCTATCTAAAGAGTAACTGAGGCACACAGTGGGGAGATTATTTGTTCTTCTCAGAGCTTGCTCCCGAAGGGCAGCATTCACAGAGAGACCTCTCCATGAAAAAAGAAGCTGGCCACTGTCATTCCCCACCCCTCAGCATAAACACAAAGCCATCTGCTGGAAGCAGGCAGCATGGACACTGACTGCCTAATTTGCTTATACCAAGCCCCACCCCTCTGTACTCTGGTGGGAGTGCCCTTCTCAGTCACATTTGCCTCAGTCCCAGTACAGTGGGTCCCTTCTCCAGAAGCATAAACCCATGCCTATACCACATCTCCTGACAAGAGTTTTACAGGTCCTCAATAGGGTGGAGATGGTAACAGATCTCATTTCACAAGCAGACCAGAGAACACCTAGTTAAAACTTGCCACACTCAGTTCAGGGACCAAACACTGCCCAGGACACGTAAGGAGAGCCTCTGCAGGTGACTAGCCTGAAGGACAGAGCAGTCAGAACACAAGAGCAGAGTGCACAGAGCTCACACTACAGATACTTGCCGAAGTGCAGACCCTGGGTACTACATGACCTATTCTTTATAAGGCCATTATTTTCAGGAGTAGAAGACATAACTGGCTTTTTTAACACATAGAAGCAGGCAGAGACTTAGACAAAATGAGAAGACAGAGGAATTTATTCCAAATGAAAAAACAAGATAAGGCCATAGCCAGAGAGCTAAGCAAAATAGATAAAAGTAATATGCCCAATGGAGAATTTAAAGCACTGATCATAAGGATACTCACTGGGCTTGAGAGAAAAAAAAAATGGAAGACAACAGTGAGACCCTTACCACAGAGATAAAAGGTTAAAAAAGAATCATTCAGAAATGAAGAGTGCAGTAAACAAGATTGGAAACATGCTTGATGCGATGAGCAGCAGGCTGGAAGAAGCAGAGCAACAAATTAATGACCTAGAAGACAAAGTAATGGAAAGCAATGAAGCTGAATCAAAGAGAGAAAGAATTATGCAAAGTAAGAATAGATATAGGGAACTCAGTGATTCCATCGAACATAGTAACATTCATATTACAGGAGTCCCAGAAGAAGAAGAAAGAGAAAAGGGAACAGAAATTTTATTTGAAGAAATAATAGCTAAATATGTCCCTAACCTAGGGAAGGAAGCAGATATCCAGATCCAGGAGGCACAGAAAAACCCCTAAAAAATCAACAAAAGCAGATCCACACCAAGACATATTATAATTAAACTGGTAAAATATAGTGATTAGGAAAACATTCTCAAAAGCAGGAAGACAAAACAAGAAAGTTACTTCAAAGAGAAAACCCATAAGCAGATTTTTGACAGACCCTCCAAGCCAGAAAGGACTAACATGATATATTCAGAGTGCTGAGTGGGAAAAATCTGCAGCCAAGAACTCTATTCAGCTAGGCTAACATTCAAAATAGAAGGATAAATAGAGTTTCGCAGACAAATAAAAATTAAAGGAGTTCATGACCACTAAACAAGCTCTGCAAGAAATACTAAAGTGGACCCAGAGAATGGAAAAGAAAGACCAAAAGTGACAGTATAAAGGTAAGAAACACAAAAACAGTAAAAATGAATATTTCTATAAGAAATCAGTCAAGGAACTCACAAAAATCAAAGTATGTAAAATATAATAACATATACCTAAAATATGAAGATGGCAGGAATAAAGAATGGGTTCGGGACACCTGGGTGGCTCAGTTGGTTGGGCAGCTGCCTTTGGCTCAGGTCATTATCCCAGCGTCTTGGGATCGAGTCCCGCATCGGGCTCCTTGCTCCACATGGAGCCCGCTCCTCTCTCTGCCTCTGCCTGCCTCTCTGCCTGCTTGTGTTCTCTCTCTGTTAAATAAATAAATAAAATCTTAAAAAAAAAAAAGAATGGGTTCAAACTTAAAAGACCATCAACTTGATATAGACTGCTATATGCAGAAGAGCTTATATATAAACCTAATGGTAGTCACAAATCAAAAACTACTAATAAATATGCAAAAAGAGAAAGAAATCCAAATATGTTACTAAAGAAAACCAACAAGTCATGAAACAGAGAAAGATAAGAAAGGATCAGAGAAAATCTTCAAAAACAACCACAAAAAAAGTAATAAAATGGCAATAAGTACATATCTATCAATAATTATTCTGAATGTAAATGGACTAAACACTTCAACGAAAAGACACAGAGTATCAGAATGGATTAAAAAAAAAAAAAGACCCATCTATATACTGCTTACAAGACACTCATTTTAGACCTGCAGATTGAAAGTGAGCAGATGGGGCGCCTGGGTGGCTCAGTTGGTTAAGCAACTGCCTTTGGCTCAGGTCATGATCCTGGAGTCCCGGGATTGAGTCCCACACCTCCCCCTGCTGAGCGGGGAGCCCGCTTCTCCCACTGACCTCTCCCATCTCATGTTCTCTCTCTCTCTCTCATAAATAAATAAAATATTAAAAAATAGGGCGCCTGGGTGGCTCAGTTGGTTGAGCAACTGCCTTCAGCTCAGGTCATGATCCCGGAGTCCCGGGATCGAGTCCCATATCGGACTCCCAGCTCTGTGGGAAGTCTGCTTCTCCCTCTGACCTTCTCCCCTCTCATTCTCAGTCTCTCTCTCTCTAATAAATAAATAAAAAAAAATTAAAAAAGAAAGTGAGATGAAGAAATACTTATCATGCAAATGGATGTCAAAAGAAAACCAGAGTAGCAGTACTTATACCAGACAAATAAGACTTTAAAACAAAGACCTTAACAAGAGACAAAGAAGGTCACTATATAATAATAAAGGGGTTAGCCTCTGTATTAAATAATCTAAATTCTCTCCCTCTTTGTGCATAGTCAAGTGCCACTGAGGCAGAAAGCTATAAAACCCTGGCAGATCTCTTAAACTTTTTATTTCCCTTTAAACCAAAGGAAAGTCTTGGGCTAGATTACATGACTATTTTAGCCGGAAACCTAGAGGTTTATGAGTTTGTGACTGCTTGTCCTGTTTTCTGTCAGTCCTGTGTCATAATAAATGCTTCCCAAGATAAAAAATAATAATAATAATAATAATAAAGGGGTTAGCGAATGTGGAGGTGCTAGGAGAACCGGAGAAGGCCACCCTTCACGCGTGACCCGAGGTCTCTTCCACTTGGCTGTTAGGAAATTTCAGTGGCAGCCCTGCCTGGCCACCCTTACCAGCAGTTTCGCTCTCCACAGCTTTAGTTACTTGGGGTTTACAGAGGTCTCAAAGCTGGATATCGTCCTTCTTTTTTTTTTTTTTTTAAAGGGATTTTTTTTCTTAAATTTAGTTTATTTATTTGAGAGGGAGAGAGAGAGAGAGAGATTGAGAGAGCACATGAGAGGAGAGACGGTCAGAGAGAGAAGCAGACTCCCCAGGAAGCTGGGAGCCTGATGTGGGACTCGATCCCAGAACTCCGGGATCATAACCTGAGCCAAAGGCAGTCGCTTAACCAACCGAGCCACCCAGGCGCCCTGGTCATCGTCCTTCTGACGAATAATCAGAAGGTCAGTAGCGGCCTAGCTGTGTCTTGGCATGCCTGCATCACCCACCTCACGTCACCCTGTCCCGTAGACGTTTTATCCTGTCACCTCAGGAGAGGAATGATGAGGACACTGAGGCACTGAGGTTAAACAATTTGCCAAGGTCACATGGTCAATTCAATTCAGATCGCCTCTTCAAATTTAGAATCTTCTGGCTTCCATGCAGCTCAGCCTCATTGGGGACAGGGCTGGTATTCACTTTTCCTGTCATCTCTAAAGCAGGATCCAGCTGCACTTGGAGCTAACTGCATCTCATTTGCTTATAAGGTGTCTCCAGGAATTCTCCAGAGGTTGCCTTAACAGCATCTGGCATTAGCTGTGGTCCTCACTGGCCAAGTTAGCCTGCCCAGCTAAACAACTGGTGACAGCAGCGCCTTGTTCTGACCGTCCACACCACGGCTCCTTTTTCCAGAGCCCTGGGGCTTCAAGCTACAGAGCTGGGGGGGCAAGATGGCGGAGAAGTAAGAGATCCTGCAGCAACCGGTCCCCAAAAGTGAGCTGGAAATCTACCAGAACACGCTGAACACCCATGAAATCACCCTGAGGAGAAAGATTTCTAACCCCGGGATCTCTCCGAGAGCAGAAGACAGCAGTGGAGAGGTAAAAGCAAAGTGGGATCACTCGAGCTGATATCGGAG
>JAPYYJ010002951.1:0-12121 GCA_028533885.1 Nasua narica | reverse complement strand
GGCTGGATATTCTCACTGATCTTCTGGGGAGGGGCCTTTACAATTTGGTTATCAGATGTCTTTGCCTGAGGCGGAATTGCCCCACCCTTGCCCAGGGAGGGGCCAAGCAATTCACTCAGGTTCGCTCTTGGGAGTCTTTGTTCCCTTAGCGCTTTCCGTAATGCCCTGGAGGCCGGGAATGCAAATGGCGGCTCCCAGTCTCCACTGGAGGAGCTGAGCGCTGGAGTCCCTGCTCCCCAGCGCGCCCTCAGAGGAAAGCAGTCAATCACTCCCGTCTCCTGGGTCCGCACAAGCTCTGAGCTCAGCCACCGGCAGCAGCGCGCCTCTATCTCTGGCGCACGGCCCTGTCTGGAGTCTCCAAACCCAGCAGGTTCCTGCCGCGCTGCCACGCTGCTCCTCCCCAAGGAGGAAGGAGGGGGTCCCTACGGAATGCCTTATGTGGTCCCCGCTCGAAGGACCGCGGCCACGGTCTAGGGTAAGCTCCAGCTGAAAACGCACTGCGCGGCTCTTTCTCTGCCGCCAGCTTCTCCGCCCTGATATCTGGGAGCTCTGCCGCACTCAGACACCCCCGGTCTCTTTATGATCTCGCGGGTCCTGAAACCACTCTGTTCCCGCAAGGGCCAGACCTCTGGCCTAGCCTCTGGAGCAATGTCCCTCAGTGGAGCGGACTCTAAAAGTTCCGATTTTGTGCTCCGCGGCTCTGCGGCTGCAGGGAGCTGGCCCCTCCCCCCCGCGGTCTCTCTTCCCGTCGCTTTGGAATCACTTTTCCAAACGTCCTACCTTTCCGAAGGTGGTCGATTTTCTCTTAACTTATTTTTTGTATACTGATTTGCATATTGATAATTTTGTATAAATCCTGTGACCTTATTAAATTCACTTGTTAATTTTGAGAGGTTTTTCTTATTTTGATAGATTCTTTATGGTATTCTATATATGAAATCACATTACCTGTAAATATAGTTTTACTTTTTGCTTTCTAATCTATATATACTTTTTCTTCCCTTATTTCATTTGCTAGATGATACTGTTCAATAGAAATGATGAGAGTATCCTTACCTTGCTCCTTGTCTTAGAGGAAAATGTTCAATGTATTACCAGTAAGATTTTAGCCATATCGAGCTGAGAAATATCTGTTCTGGTCTCATATGGCTGAGAATTTTTATCACAAATGTGTGCTGAATTTTATGGAGTGCTTTTTCTACATCTGTTGTAATGATCATACAGTGCTTCTCTTTCATTCTAGTAATATGATGAATTAAGGCATTTGATATTTTTAATTTTGAATCACCTTTCTATTCCTGGTATAAACCTCACTTTGTGATGTATTGTCATTTTTATATATTGTTAGAATAGACTTGTTAAGTCTGTTAAGACTTGTTAGGGGATTTTTGCACCCAAGTTCATGGAGAATATCAATTTGTAACTTTATTTGCAAGAGTCAAGTTTTGATATCAAGCTTATGATTATCTCATGAAATGAATTATGATGTGTTTCTTCCTCTATTTTCTGAAAGAGCTTTGTAATATTGGTATTATTTTGTTTTTCTTATTAACTGATAGATTTCATCAGCTAAGGCACAGGGCCTGAAATTTTCTTTCTGGAGAGGTTTGTGGTTATGCATTCAACTTATTTAATAATTACAGAAGTAAAGTTTCTATTTCCTCTTGAGTGAGCTTTGGTAGTTTATGTTTTTCCAAGATATTTGTAAATTGTAAGTATTAAATTTACTTGCATAAAATTTTTCTTAATATATCCTTATTATTTAATCCAAATATCTAGGATCTGTAGTGATTTCCCCTTTCATTCTTAACATTGTCGATTTGTGTTCCTTCTCTCTTTTCTACATGTCTTGATTAGAGTTTATTAAGTTTATTAATGTTTTCAAATAACTGATTTTGGCTTGTTAATTTTCTCTGTTTCTGCTTTGTTTTGATTTCTGTAAACATTTGATTTTAGATCTTTCTTCTTTCTTATACAGGCCTTTAAAGCTACAAATTTCACTCCAATTGCTGTTTTAAATGCATCACATGAATTTTTCTATGTGTATTTTCATTATCATTTAACTGAAAATATTTTTCTAATTTCCATTGTGACTTCTTTACCCATAAATTATTTAAAAATGTGTTTTGTTAGGGGTGCCTGGGTGGCTCAGTGGGTTAAAGCCTCTGCCTTTGGCTCAGGTCGTGATTGCAGGGTCCTGGGATAGAGCCCTCTGCTCAGCAGGGAGCCTGCTTCCCCCTCTCTCTCTGCCTGCCTCTCTGCCTACTTGTGATCTCTCTCTCTCTCTGTCAAATAAATAAATAAAATCTTAAAAATAAAAAATAAAAATAAAAATGTGTTATTTAATCTCCAAACAATTTTCAAAGTTGGGTGATTTTCTAGGTATTTTATTGCTATTGCCTTTTAATTTAATTTTGTTGTCAGAAAATGTACTCTACAATATTTCAGTATTTTAAGACGTTTTATACTCTGCATATGATATCTTGGTGACTATCACGATATCACGAATGTTCACTTGAAAAAAAGTGTACATTTTGCCATTATTGCTTATAGTATTCTATAAATGAAAACTGGGTCAAGTCAATTGATACTACTTTCAAAACTTTTGATTTCCCACTTTTTCTTTTTCTTTTTTTTTTTTACTTTCAGGAGGTGGCGTTAAACTCTGCAGTTATGAGGCACCTGGGTGGCTCAGTCATTAATGTCTGCCTTCAGCTCAAATCATGATCCCAGGGCCCTGGGATTGAGCCCCACAAAAGTCTCTCTGCTCAGAGAGTCTCTTCCCGCTCAGAGCGGGAAGCCTGCTTCTCCCTCTCCCACTCCTCCTGCTTCTGTTCCTTATCTCAGTGTCTCTCTCTGTCAAATAAATAAATAAAATCTTTAAAAAGTAAATAAACATACTCTCCAGTTATGACTATGGATATATCTACATCTTCTTTTATTTATGTCAATTTTTTATATATTTTTGAAACTTTGTTATTAAGTACCTACACATTTAGGACTTTTGTGATTTCCTATTGAATTTACCCTTTAGTCATTTAAAATAGTTCTCTTTTTCTTCGGTAACTCTCCTCTTGAGTTCTTCCTTGTCTGATAGCCACATCAGTTTTCTTAAGTCTGTTTGCACAGTATATTTTTTCTTATTCTTTTAATTAATCTGTCTTTACATTTAAATCCCTATAGACAGTCTATAATTGGGTGTTTGTCATAGGTTGGACTCTCCAAAAACAGATGCTGAGATGGAGTTTTCTGTGCAGAGTATTTATTGGAATTAACAACTGTGGAAAGGAGGGGGAGTGAGCAGGATGCAGAAGAGGGAAAAGTCAAACCACACTGTTATGCATTTCCTCTCCAACTTTAGTGTCCCAACAACCGCTTAAAGCAGGTTTTCTAAGGTTTTGGGAGGGTTAACAACCTGACCAAAGTACCCAGACAGTAAGTATTGGATCTAGGTCCTTTTGTTTTTAGATTTGGATGATAGCAAAAAGAATGATTATCAAATGGAGCCTATTTCTACTAAAACCCTTCAGTCAGAATTATTTTGTTATAATTCAATTCATAAAAACATATTCACATCTGTGACTTTGATTTCCAAAATTCTTTGCAGCTATTACCACTGATACGCAGGCAAAATGTGTTCCAGGAATGTTTTGCTAAACCAAATTGTTAATACTGTAGATGGATGAAATAATGTATCTGATGTCATTTCAATTTTTTCTTTTATTGTGATCATCCTGATGGTTTAGTAATAGAGATGGCAGCTGCAAAACACACTCACACACACACACACAGACATACACACCTCAGAATGCAGGGCTTGATTGAGGAAATAGTCAAAGCTCATTAGCATTCATCATCCACTTATCACTGTGACGTATTCTAGGAAGGAAGGAATTATATATCCTGTTCTCTCCATATTCATTTTTCCAAAGTCTTCTCACCAAGCACACCAACTAAAGAAATATTACAGTAGTGTGGAAGGTCATGCCCTATCTACTAATAGCATCAGGCTAGAGGATTTCCTGATAGGGGTAAGAGAAAAATAAATAAAGATGAGAGGTTTATGAATTGTCTCTCTTCTGGGATGTGAGTGCAACTGTCACTTGGTGATGAATTTGACTTCTTGGCTGCTGGGATGCTCCAAACAAAGAATGATCACTGGATGTCACTTGGCACTAAGTTTAAGGCAAGACAGTAAACCTTGATTAAGCAGAAACATAAACCCATCCATATTTTTTATAGTTTATGACTTTGGGGGGAAAAACATGGGTCATAAGGAAACCAGATTATTTTAAGATTTATTCAAAAAATTACTGTACTAGTCATGCCCTGGGGTTAGTGAAGACTTGGCTGTATTTCCTGTGCATTTTCCAGAAGAAACCAAGGCAGGGGTCTTGATACCATGATGACTGCAAAATGATACAAAGGTTTCAGCCTTCAAAGAAAGATTCCATTTTGCTCAGAATATTGCACTTACTAAGCTACTAAGACAGAGAAGCCAAAACACACATTTTGGACAGACTTTACAGCAACAAAAAGAGTATGCACGCTAACCCATTAAATAATGTTATGCTTTCATGAAAACATCTCAGTTTCTCCACCTTCTGCTTATTGTTTTCTAAAGCAGAGAAAAAGAAAATATCTAGATGAATGACAGATTAGCAGTCCTAAGTGGTAATGGGCCTTACTTCATGTGGACAGGGCTTCTGTTGAGGAAAGCACTTCTCTCCTCCTCCAGTTACAATGGCGTGTTGGACTCTGCTGCCATTTCTGATCTTGCTTTGGAGGAGGTCTAGCTACTCTATATCATGCATGTACTTACTCATTTTCAGCAAAGATCTTGGGAGCAGGCACTCTGAGATAACCAAATGAGCAAAATACAGATGAGCTCACAGTCCAAATAGGGATCTAGATTTACAGTCAGATACACCTCAGTTCACTGAGATGGGCAAGGATGAAGATCTGTGTATGCATAGAGACTAATGGTGCCCTTGGGGCTGGGAATAAGGTGTGATCAAATAAAATTTCATAGAAAGTCACTAGGACTGGGTCTTGAACAACAATGGGAATTCTTCAGGCCACTGGAAGAGCAGCACTAGCCTTACCCAGGGCCACTCACCCAGGCAAAGTGATCCCATCTTTGTATCCTTCCATTTCCTACTCCTGTCGCAACAGGCTGTCTACCTGCACTATCCCATGGGTACTCATTTTACCTTTTCTTAATGGAAATATCCTCTTGAAGTAGGAAGGAAGAAGGATGTGATGGCTACAAGTGCAGCCATTGTGAGATGGCCGTGGGCCCGCACAGCCACAAGGGTCCCTTGCAGGCCACAGGCTAAGATCACAGCCATTAGTCCTACCTCTGCTTTTTATCCAGACCCCCGCACCTCGAAGGAATTCGAGAGGCTAGCAACATTTCAGAGATGAAACGGGCAAAATAGAAACTCTTCATCTTTGTACAGAACTTACTGCTTTTTAAGTAGACCCCACAGAATGTTAGAATAGGGTGTGTCTTCGAAGTCTGTAAATTTCACAGTTTATTATTAAAACACAAACCCTGCTCCCATGAAACTATCTTCTAGAAAAGCTTCATACTTTCAGTTTTTGTGGATCCAAATATGTAATTTTTTAAGACCCATGCCTTCTAATATTAGGTATAGCTGGACCTTTGGAACACCCAGACACTTCTGTCCCAGCCAGGCGGTCTACTAGATGGAATCTCTGGTTAGTTTACCTATATGAAAGATGAATGGGAAATAAAGGATGGGGCACTGGCAAAAGGCAGGATGGAGGGGAGGGTCACTTGCATTTTTCAGTCCTTCGGGTCTCTGCACCTACTGTTCCCTCTACCTGTGGGCTCTTCCCCCAGGTCCCTTTAAGGTTCACTCCTTCTTATCCTTGGCTTTGTCTGATATCTGCTCAGAAAAGCCTTCCCTGTCTACCAGTACTACCCCTATAGTCAGAAATTGTTCTTATGATAATTGTCTTTCTCTGATTGACTTATTTCGCTTAGCATAATACCTTTTAGTTCCATCCACTTCATTGCAAATGGCAAGATTTCGTTTCTATTGATGGCTGCATAGTATTCCATTGTGTATGTGTGTATGTGTATATATATATATATATCAGATCTTTCTGATATGAAGAATTTGAGAGGGAGGGCGCAGGGTCATGGGGGGGTGGGGAGGGAAATGAAACAAGATGGGATCAGGAAGGAGACAAACCATAAGAGACTCCTAAACTCATGAAACAAACTGAAGGTGTCTGGGGGGTAGGGGGGGTAGGGATAGGGTGACTGGGTTATAGACATTGGGGAGGGTATGTGCTGTGATAAGTGCTGTGTCATGTGTAAGCCTAATGATTCACAGACATGTACCCTGGGGCAAATAATACATTATATGTTAACTAAAAAAAAAAGACAATACCTAAAAAATAACAATAATAATTTGAAGGGTGCCTGGGTGGCTCAGTGGGTTAAGCCTCTGCCTTTGGCTCAGGGCATGATCACAGGATCCTGGGATCAAGCCCTGCCTCAGGCTTTCTGCTCAGCAGGGAGCCTGCGTCCCCCTCTCCCTCTGCCTGCCTCTCTGCCTACTTGTGATCTCTTTCTCTCTGTCAAATAAATAAATATATTTAAATCTTTAAAAATAATAATAATAATAATAAATTTTAAAAAAGAAATTGTTCTTTTCCCATCACCCTGTTGCAATCCTATTATCACTGAATCATGATCTTGATGATTACTGGTTAAGTTACTTTCGATCTGGGTCTCCCATTAGATTGTCTATCTTCTTCACTGTTAACCATGCAAAAAGTGTCTCACACAAAGAAGGCTCCAGTTGATCCTCCATACATGGCACCCTTTCAAGGACAAGGGGAGGAGCCTGGGGAGGAGGAGCTTCAGTTTCTATGGCAGGCGATATGGTGGAGCTGGCATTGCAGACTCCAGAGGGAGACAGTAAGTCAATTTCTATCTCAAAGTTAACTCAGTCACTCACTGCTCCTTATGCTGTCAAATAAAGATTCCATAAATATTAACCAAGAGGAGCAACATGAGACATTGTTTCAATTGATGATTTAAAGAGGAAACCCGTTTCTTTTTAAGCCGTTTCATCTCCACTTCTCTGTGGCCTGATACTTTCATTTTTTTAGAACATTTGAAGATAACCTGAGTTTGCCAAGTACAATATAAATATGAAATCTCTTTATACTGACTCTAAGGGTTGGAAGGATTACTATAATTTGAGAACCATGATAAAATAAAATGAACATGGCATTAAAGTAACTACAAGTTATTTTAGAGCAAACACCACTGGGATTAATGAAGGTTAGACTTTATTCTGTTAGAAGCACAACTTTTGAAACCATGAGGCAAATACTTATCTTCAGTTGCACACATTGCCAAAGGGAATGAAATAGGAGTTAAAGGGGCCTTCCTTTCAGAAAATACAAGTTTCACCCTCATTGTGAAAATAAGAGCTTCTACAGAGCTTCTTTTTATCACCCTCCTCTTTGGTATGAGCACGGGGACCATAGTTAGATAAATGAGAGTAATATATGTTCATCCAAAGGGTGTATGCGCCTCTGTGCATCACCATTCCAGACAGCCTGTTTTAAAGTTGCCTTTTGTGAATGTTCACTTGTGGGTGTAATTTAGCATGTTGGGGGGAGCAGGAGGGACCATAATATATTCATTCAGCTGATTCTTCAGCTTGGAAGTGATGAAGTGAACTGAAACTAATTCAGGGCTTTACTTTACATTTTTGGCAAATGAGCAAATATGCAGATTTGTACCAAACAGATGTGTCTGCCAGTTACCCCAGTAGCAGTTCCAGAAGCTGAGGTTCACTGAGCTACTGCTCCAATTAGTTAGAACATCATAACAAGTATATAATTATTCTGGAACCTGTTGAGCTTTCATCTGCTATCAATTTCATCTCATTTAAGCCCAGTTCAGGCTGAACTTGCAGTGAACTCTATCATTTAAATTGGAGCTCATAGATTGGCACAACTTTTGTGTCCGCCATAGGCTTAGAGGTGGTGGTCAGGAAATTGCCTTTGAAATGGTCGCAATTTGTATTCACATGGTCTCTCCAACTGATTGTAAGGTTTTATTGGCACTGCAATCATGATTATTTACAGTACTCTCCAATATTACCATAGTAAATTGCTTCCAATGAAAAAAATGTGAATTCTGAAGGAGAGAGGGTAAGTAGCTTGATAGATATCTTGTGGTATCATTCAGTCTACTCATGTAGTGAACCAGTCAGTCACAGTGCACCCGGGGCTGTGCTGGGGATACAAAGCTGTGAAGATGTGGTTTCTGTGGTTGTGGGACTCAGAATGAGAAAGGAAGTCCAGTAATGCAGACGAATTTCAGCACAGTGGTGGGGGCAGGGCATAAAGTGGAAAAATAAACTAGACATCCTGGGAACGCTGAAAATTTGGTACATGAGCACACCTGGAGAGGTCCAGGAAGGCTTCCCAGAGGAGGGGATATTTAAGAAGAGTCTCGAAGTGTTAAAAAAATTTTTGCAGGGAGGAGAAGAATAGAGATAAGGGATGAATTCCAAGTCAAAGAGACACATGCAAGGACATGGACCCATGAAGGAACAAGATATCCTTTAGAAATACTGAGAGTTCAACAAAGCAAACATGAGAAACTAAGGGAAAAGAGACTGGAACAAAGGGTCCCAAACATCTGGGTTTATTGCAACCTACAGACCTCAGTCATTTTTCATGGCACCCTGAGACCAAAAGAAATATCTAAAACTTTCATTTATTAAGTAGCCGGGTTCAAATAACATTTAAGTTGCATCAAAGAAAAAAAAAAAGGGAGCCTGGGTGACTCACTTGGTTAAGCATCTGCCTTTAGCTCAGGTCATGACCCAGAGTCCCAGGATCCAGTCCTGTGTAGGCTCTCTGATCAGTGGAGAGTCTGCTTCTCCCTCTGCCCCTTCTTCCCCTGCTCCTTCTCTCTCTCTCTCTCTCAAATAAAAACTAACATCTTTAAAAAAAACTAAAAAAATAATTTTATTTCATTCCTAAGTAATAATTACTTATTTTGGGAATGTGTGTATCAGGTGGTCACTCTATAGCCTCTCAGGTCTTTGAATCAGATTGGACACAGCCACCCTGCTTCCCATTCCACATTGATTTTTATGCAGAACTTAGTGTTTTATCATAGTTTCTGCCAAAATCCCAACTTCACAAAGATATTTCTTCAAAATACTGTGTTTCAACAATGTTGAAACTGTAGCCTGTCCTTAACTAGTAGTACCTAGTTTGGAGTACCTTGAATCAAAAATTTAAAATATTCCTTCAACGCTCCTGTAATTTCCTTGCAGTCCCCGAAAGCACCTCAGTACTCAGTTTGGGAACCATTAGGCTAGTGAACAGGTTGAAATCAAACACAGAAAACTTTATATATTAGGAGACATTTCTGACATACAAATATGACATGGCCATGACAGTAAAGATATAATCATGCAGCAACACTTTTGAATGAAATTTGTAAACATGATTTGAAAGTACGTAGATGAGACAGGCAAATAAACATTTTCACATCCTTGATGTTTAGTAAAGCAAACAGAAATTCTGTTATATCTAACTCCCAATCCCAATGGCTTTTGGACTAGCCAGACACATGTAAGGTCTAGCATCAATGAATCTTGAGTAGCCTGTCAGCATTGTTCAACTAAAATGATCTCTCAATTACATGCACTTTAAAAAAAAATATTAACTTTTCCGCCAATGTTCATAGCAGCATTCTTTGTCATAGCCAAAACATGGAAACAACCCAAATGTCCATCAACTGATGAACAGATGAACAAATTGTAGTATAGACATACAGTGGAATATTAGTCAGCCATTAAAATGAACAAAGTATCCATACATGCCACAACATGGAAGAACCTTGGGAACGTTATGCTGAGTGAAAAATGCCAGTCACAAAAACTCAAATTCAAAAAAAAATCATTTCTTTGAAGTGTCCATAATAGACAAAGTAGACAAATACATAGAGACAGAAATGGTTGCCAAGGACTGGAGGGAAGAATGGGGAATGACTGCTAATGGGCATGAGATTTCTTTCTGAGGTGATGAAAATGTTCTGGAACTGCACTGTAGTGACAGTCCCACAACTCAGAATATACTGAAAACCACTGAACTGTATACTTTAAAAGAGTGAATTTTATGGTATGTGAATTAACATTTCAATGAGAAAAACCAGAGATGGTATCTGTTGCCCAGCTTTTCATTCTCCACTCCAGCCATCTCAAAGCCAAGGACACCCTCCTGTCTCAAAGGAGCTGCAGTGGATATTATGTTAACTCTCCCTCTTGGATATGACAGCAGCTGTCCCTCAAATTTATAAGGGCTCCTGCCCTGGGGGTATCACGAAGGACCTAGATAAGAGTCCAAGGTATTATCTGCATCAGCAAAATGTGTCCCCACAGCAGTGCAGTCCCTGATGAGGGGCTGCCATCACTCTCTTCACCTCTCCTGCTCCTGCAGCTCTCCTATGACTTCTTCTGTGGCTCTGACATGCTCACCTCACATGAGTTCCAGGAAGTGAAGGAAGGAGCCAACATAATCCATGAAAATTCCCCTCTATTTTTGACATATTTGACAGGCCTAGGGGCACTAGGTGAAGGGTACAGGAAACCTGGCAGGGACAAACTTCACCAGGACTGTTTCAAAAGGCAATTTGAGAAAATGTCAAAAAAAAAAAAAAAGAGCTTGTTATTCAGCAGTCTACTTTAATAATAAGTCACAATAAGCCACCATCATGCTGTAATCTTCAAGTTACGTCCTTCACCTCACACCTGGAGCCACAAATTGCAGTCTATTAATCCTAGAATGAGGAATCGAGGTCCCTAATACCTCTTTCTTCCACTTACTTGTAATACTTCAGAAAACTTCCTTGATATTTTTAGGTCTTTATTGCACCATCTGGGAAGAAGAGATAAGATTGGTTTTATTGGTTAGTATTCAGAAAGCATTTTTGTTTTTCAGTGAAGAGTAACTACATTGGAAAAAAAAAAGTAAGTAATCACTCTAAGGTCAGTGTACTTGGAGCACCCAAACCATAGCAACGACTAGTGTAAGGAGATAATCATAAATCATCCTCATCCTGCCTCCTGTCCTCTTGTACACAGGAGAAGCGCCCTGCCCACTGAATGATAATGGGCACGTTTGCACAAGAGCCTGTGCAAGATAATCTGCTGAATAACAGGAAAAAAATACTAAAATTTACTTATTTCTTTTTATACTTTTGTTTCTTTTCCCCCAAATATGTTTATTTTATTTTTTAAGTGTTACAAGAATGATTTCTCATGCACCACACCCTGTGCTCCATGCAATACGTGCCCTTCTCAATACCCACCATCAGGCTCGCCCAAGCCCCCATCCCCTCCCCTCCAAAACCCTCAATTTGTTGCTCAGAGTCCACAGTCTCCTCTGGTTCATCGCCCCCTCCGATTTCCCCCCATTCACCTTTCCCTTCCTTCTCACAATGCCCTCCATGATTTTCTTTATATTCCACACATAAGTCAGACCATAGGATAATTGACTCTCTCCACTTGACTTATTTCACTCTGCATAATCTCTTCTAGTCCCATCATGTTGATACAAAAGTTGGATATTCATCCTTTCTGATGGAGGCATAATATCCCATTGTATAGATGTACCACATCTTCCTTATGCATTCATCTGTTGAAGGGAATTTTGGTTCTTTCCACGATTTGGAGACTGTGGCCATTGCTGCTATGAACATTGGTGTACATGTGGCCCTTCTTTGTACTGCATCTGCTTCTTTGGGGTAAATACCGAGTAGTGCAATTGCACAGTCATAGGGTAGCTCTATTTTTAATTTCTTGAGGAATCTCCACACTGTTTTCCAAAGTGGCTGCACCAACTTGTATTCCCACCAACAGTGGAGGAGGGTTCCCCTTTCTCCACATCCTCTCCAGCATTTGTTGTTTACTGTCTTGTTGATTTTGGCCATTCTAACTGGTGTAAGGTGGTATCTCAGTGTGGTTTTGATTTGAATCTCTCTGATGGCTAAAGATGATGAACATTTTTTCATGTGTCTGTTAGCCATTTGTATGTCTTCTTTGGA
>JAPYYJ010002950.1:0-12121 GCA_028533885.1 Nasua narica | reverse complement strand
GGGTGTCTGTGGAGTTCCCAGCTGGGGTCAGAGCCCCGGCCAGCACCCAGAATCCGGGCCCAGCCTGTCTGCCCCCAGGTGCTGAGGGTCACCTGAGTCTAGGGCAGGGGTCCAAGCTGCTGGGAGGCTGGGCTCTGGTGCCACTTCTGCTCCTGATCAGCTCTGCCCCTCCCCCGCCCTGAGGTGGGTCCCTATCCTTTCCTGGCCTCAGTTTGTCCCAATTGTAAAGTGAGAACGAGGGGTCGGGTCCCTTGATCAGCCAGCCAGGTCTCTGACCACAAAGGCAGGCAAAGGGAAGTTCAGGAAAACATGGGGCATGTGTCTGAATTCCTGGCTTCTCTCTGCCCCCTGGTGGACGCCAGCAGCCTAGCACCCAGGGGAAAAACTTGCTTTGGGACCTCTTCCAAGGAGCCCAGCCCTGGGAGCCCCTGTCCCCATCTGTTAAATGGGGATAGTAAGAGTACCTACCGCTTCGGACTGCTGTGAGGATGCAAAGAGATGATACATGAGAAGTGCTTGGACAGAGGTGAGGGCTGGCAGGGCTGCGGAGGGAGAAGTGGACCAGGGTCCTTGGTCCTGGAAGGAAAGTGGGGGAAGCAATGACAGGGAGGCCCTCAGCAGTCCCCCAGGCCACTCAGAAACTGAGATCAGGATCAAGGGAAATAAATATCTTAGGGATATATTGAGTATTCAGTAATTCAAGACATTTAAAAAATATTTTGAGAGAGAGAGCACAAGCGAGAAAAAGAAAGAGCAGGAGAGAGAGAGAATAAGCAAGAGAGAGCGAGCGAGCAGGAGCAATAAAGAGAGAGAGCACAAGCAAGGGGAGGCAGAGGGGCAGAGAGAAGCAGACATCCTCCCTGAGCAGGGAGCCCGTCGTGGGGCTCAATCCCAGGATCCTGACCTGAACTGATGGCAGAGGCTCAACTGACAGAGCCACCCCCGTGTGCCAGCACAATTTTTATTCTATTCAATGTTTGGCTAAGTAATATATTCACGACATCCAAGAAACCATACATGGAATGGTAAGTATTCAATTTTATTAGTTTCTTATATATCCTTTTCATGTGACTAAATATAACCAAATATAAATACGCATTCTTACTCATTCACACTCCCTTTTTACTCAAAAGAGAGCATACAGTGTTCTGCATCTCACCTGTTTTACTTATCAGTATGTTTTGTAGCTCGATCAATCAGTAGAGAGCTTCCTTATTCTTTTCTTCTTCAGCTGTCTAGTATTCCATAGTGGGGACGTACCATTGTTTGTTAATTTAGCCCGTTCCTTCCTTATAAAGGGGCATTTGGGTTTTTGCTATAGCAAACAATACTGTAATGAGTAATCTTCCCTATTCAGGGCCGATGACTAGGCAGGGGTATCAAGGGCATGGCTGTCTCCATTGTTAAAATACTGAAATACTTTCCTAGTGCTTGGTAAATAGTACAATTGCAACTGTAACAATTGATAAACATAATTAAGGATATGAATTCTGTTATAAACGCTGAAGTTGAAGCTATGGCTGTGGGATGTCAGGACTTGTTCAGTGGAGCACCTGCCATACATACATCTGGACAGTTAGAAACATGGAGGCCGGCTGGGACTTCTGCCTAAGCCGGAGGGGCGGTGTGACTGCGTGACTGCGCCACCGTACTGAGCACTCTTTACCCAGAACTCTGTATCTTAGAAGAGTCACCGGTTTATCATTGTCCTCTAGTTACTGAGTTACTGCTGCTCATAAATATTTGTTTCCATTGGGCTTTTTATTAGTTCATTTTCATTCTTATTAAATAGGACCAATGGAGTGCTTTGATATTTGAAAATTTAAGAATTTGTAGTAAAATATTAGAAATAAACAGAGATGTGAAAACTTTGGTGTTCTTCATGTTTCTTTTAATTATCTTGAACATGAATGTTCTTTTTCTGGGAGGAATAAGAAAGAAAAGATAACGATAATAATCACAGCCTGGAATATACTTTTATTATTGTGCAAAAATTGCAAGACAGTAGAATATTTACTAGAGTGTGAGAAGCAGTAGGGGGGCACCTGGGTGACTCAGTTGGTTAAGCGTCTGCCTTTGGCTCAGGTCAGGATCCCAGGGTCCTGGGGTCAAGTCCCACATCGAGCTCCTTGCCCAGTGGGGAGTCTGCTTCTTCCTTGGCCCACTGCTCCCCCTGACTGTCCTCTCTCTCTCTTTGAGAAATAAATAAATAAAATATTTTTTTTTAAAAAAGGCTGCCTTCTCCTTTAAAGTAAAGAAAAAGAATCAGCACAAAATAAGACAAATACTTTGTATTTCTAGAATAAAAAACAAATTTACAGTCTTGTACTTCAGGTTATGATGAACTAGGTAATTTTAATCAATCGTATTCCCGAGGACAACTAGAAAAGCTGAACAAAATCACTTAAAAATCCTACTTAACAGCTGTGATGGGTTTTAAATGTGTCCATTTAGTCCTCAATACTCATCTTTTCAAGAGGTAAAGCCCAATTCCCCTCCCTTTGCCTGTGAGTTGGACCTCATGACTTGTTTCTGATGAATAGAATAAAGTGGAAGTGACTATGAGTGGCTGGGTCATTAAAGAGATTGTGGTTTCCTCCTTGCTCTCTCTCCTGGATTACTCAGTTTGGGAGAAGCCAACTGCCATGTCGTGAGGACACCCAAGCCTCCATATGGAGAGGTCTACAAAGTGAAGACACTGAGGTCTCCCACCAACAAGCAGCACTATCTTGCCAAAGGTGAGTGCGCCATCTTGGAATTGGATCCTCCAGCCCCAGTCAAGCTTTCAGATGAATGCAGTCCCAGCTGGCCGCTTTACTGCAACCTTATCCAGAACCACCCAGCGAGGCCACTCCTGGATCCTGACTCTCAGAAACTGTGTAAGATAATAAATGCCTCTACTTTGCAGATGCTATGTTTAGTAGTAATTTCTTATTTAGCAATAGATAACCCACATAAAGGCAGTGGGGCACTCACAAGTTAGTGAAGAATTACCAACTGGGCCAGGACCCTTGGGAGCTTAAAGGCTCAGGGAGGAGGTGAGAGTTATGTTTGGGGCTGAGAGAGGGCGGCCAGGAGGCTCAGTAGTACTCCCACAAACTAGCAGGGCAAGTGGGACAGGATTTGGAGTTGAGGACCATTAAGGAGAGTTCCTTAGTGAACTCCCCTTGCTTTGAGTTAGGACCCTGAGAGACTAAACTCTAGGAATAAGTGCGGGAAAATGGGGAGTAGATAGAGCTTCACAAAGAACGCAGCTCTGTACCATCATAGTCCCTGACCTTGTATTAAGGTGATCTCAGGTTGCAGGTCCCTCAGGTACTTGACAGAAGCAAAGTAAGTCCTCTCTGGACTCACCTTCTGGAGGAAGATAACACAACACTCAGCCTGAAATTGTTTCTGCAAAGAACTTCGCAAATATGATGCCCAGCACATTCATGCAACAAGCACATAAACAGTTAACATGAACCAAACAAGTAGAATCAACAGACAAGAAAAATAGACCCTCAGAGGCTTTAGATATTGGAATTACAGACACAGACCTTTAAATAACTTCCTACATTAAATATAAAAGGTGGGGCTCCTGGGTGGTGCAGTCGGTTAAGCAACAGACTCTTGCTTTCAACTCAGTCATGATCTTGGGGTCCTGGGCTTGAGCCTGTGTAGGGCTCCATGCTGAGTGTGGAGTCAGCTTAAGACACTCTCTCCCTCTCTCTTTGCCCCTCCCCCTGTGCATACTCTTTCTTCCAAATAAATAAATAAGTCTTAAAAAAAAAAAAAGGGCATGTTGAATTTCAGCAGTGAACTGAAAACCATAAAAAGAACCCAAAGGAAGGTGCCTGTGTGGCTCAGTTAGTTGAGTGACTGGCTCTTGGTTTCAGCTCGGATGGTGATCTTGGTGTCGGGCTCTGAGCTCGGGGTAGAGTCTGCTTGGGATTCTTTCTCCCTCTCTCTCTGCCCCTCCTCCCACTCACATACATGCTCTCTCTCTCTCTCTCTAAATAAGTAAATAAATTTTTTTTTAAGATTTTATTTATTTGTCAGAGAGAGAGGGAGAGAGCACAAGCAGGGAGAGTGACAGGCAGAGGCAGAGGGAGAAGCAGGCTCTCTGCCGAGCAAGGAGCCCAATGCGGGACTCAATCCCAGGACCCTGGGATCGTGACCTGAGCCGAAGGCAGCCACTTAGCCAACTGAGCCATCTAGGCATCCCAAAAGTAAATAAAATCTTAAAAAAAAAAAAAAAAGGCCAAAAGGAAAGTGGTATGGATTGAGTTGTGTCCTCCAAAAGGATATGTTGAAGTCCTAGCCCCCGTGCACCTCAGAATGGGATCTTATTTGGAAATAGAATCATTGTAGGTAGAATTAGTTAAGTTCAGATGGGGTCACACTGGAGTAGCATGGGCCCCTAGTCCAGTATGACTGGCATCCTTACACAAGATGATGTGAAGATACAGCAGAAGAGAAGGCCATGTGCTGACTGAGGTAGAGATCCAAGTGACGCATTTACAAGCCAAGACATACCAAGGATTGCGGGCAGCAACAGGAAGTCTCCAGAACTGCAAGTGGGTACATTTCTGTCGTTTTAAGTCACCCAGTTCATGATACCCTGTCCCTGCAGCCCTAAGATATGAATCCAGAGAGCATAGAGTTGAAAGATACAATAACTGGAAGCAAAAACCCAGTAGATGAGAATGAGTGAACCAGAAGACTGGTCAGAGAAAAGTACCCAGAATGAAGCACGGAGAGACACATGATGGAAAACACACAACAGGGAGTAAAAAACTATCGGGGAAGAGCTCTAACCTCATAGAGGTCAGCAGGTAGTCAACCTGCCACTGTCCATAGATGCTGAACATAGGCAACAGCCCCTGAGAGGTGTGAGCAAGACAGCTGGTCACTCACAGCCAGTGGCAGGAACATCAGCGCAGTGGTGTCTTCTCCTTTGCCTCCAAGTCCCATGGGGGGAGGGGGAACACAATGGAAACGGCACATGAAATGAGTTGTACCCCAGCCATAGCTGAGGAACCCAGAGTCAAGGGCCTAGCACTTTATTTGTTATTTTAATTTTTATCTAAAAATAAATATGCCTTGCATGGAGCCCCATGCAGGGCTTGAACTCACGACCCTGAGATCAAGACCTGAGCTGAGATCAAGAGTTGGTCACCTAACTGACTGAGCCACCCAGGCGCCCCGGGGCCTAGCACTTTTTGCAGCAAGCGGCAAACCAGCCCCCCACCCCCACCCCCACCCGCGGCGAGTGAACAGGTGCCTGCCATCACCTGTGGCCTCCTCGCCCTGCCTAGTCACCTTTGTGATAAGCTCCAGACACTGCTCAGTATCAGGTACTTGAGTTTAGCTCAAGAAGGACATGGGACTCTGCACCCTAGCTGTTTGTAAGTGAATTCGAATCTTCTCATGACTACACCATCCTATCAGAAACTCAGCTTGGACAAGCTGCCTGGGCCCCGGGGAACAAATCCATTCAGTTTGTCTCCTATAACATTTGGTTAGACTATTATGGACAGAATCCCAATCAGCAGCACGAGGCAGCATTGACCTCATTCATGCACCTCAGGATCTCTGATTCAGCCAAGTGAATGAGTCTCAGGGGGACACCAGTAGGAATTTTTCCAGATGACCTTTTAGTTTCCTTTCGGGTGGAATGAATGGACTGCTTTGCTTGAACTGTGCTCTTAGCCCAAACAGAGCAGGAGGGTTGATAATCATACATGCTCTCCCTGTTCGTTCAGGGTGCAGTATAAAGCCGGACCCTACCCTACAGTCACGTGAGAGAGTTTAGACTGACCTGCTCATCTGGAACTTGTGCCATCGCTTTGGCTATGGTAGCTAAAGCCAAGGGCAGGTTTCTGATCGTTGTGTCTGGAACGTGGTCACTGATGGGAAATACCAAGTCTCATACAGCTACACGGAACCAGGAGACAGGGTCCACTCCTGGAAGGACTACCCTCTTTACCTGGGGAGCTGACAAGGGAAACATGACCCAAGGGGGCAGTGTAGTTGTCAATAATTACAGAAGATGATGGGTAAGGCAGAAAGCAACCCCCATCTCTAATGGAAATTCCATGGCCCGTCCTTCCCCTCTCCAAACCTGTGTCCCATGGGGTGACATAGTAGACCAATTTGGAAGCTATAGTGGGTCTCACCACAGCTGATCCTCTATGACTCGCTACAGTAACTGCTCAATGTCAGGGAATAATGAACCTTGGCATGGACATGCAGGTGCTGAGGGCCCATGGCAGACTGCCTTTCCAATGGAGAGAGATTCTGCGAGAAGCTTTCACCCACACGTGCTTGTATTCCCAGGGTGGAGAGCACGAATGGGGCAGAAGCCATATTTTTGGAGAGAATGGTCAATAGTTTTCCAAAACGGATAAAACCCATCAAGACACAGTTAAACATCAAGCCACATTCAAGATGTCTTACAAACTCTGTATTACTTTGCTGCCATACCAGTAGTACCACAGACGGGGGCTTAAACAACAGCGACCTATTTTCTCACTGCTCTGGAGACTGGAAGTCCAAGATCAAGGTGCTGGCAGGTTTGGTTTCCCCCTGAGGCTTCTCCCCGTGGCTCACAGATGCTACCTTCTGGCTGTGCCTCACGTGGCCTTTTCTGTCCACATGGGAGTATCCCGGGTAGTCCTCTTCTTATGAGCTTATCAGTCATATTGGACGAGAGCCCCAGCCTGATCACCTCTTTTGACTTTAATCGCCTCCTTATAGCCCCTGTCTTCAAATAGAGTCACATAGACTTTAGACTTCAAAATAAGAATCCAAACACTATACAAAGAAACCACTGGGGCGTCTGGGTGGCTCAGTCGGTTCATCGGCTTACTCCTGATTTCAGCTCCTGGTGATCTCCACTCGGTGATCTCAGGGTCTTGGGATCGAGCCCCCATGGGGCTCCATGCTCAGTGGGGGGTCAGCTTGGGATTCTTTTTTTTTAAAATATTAATATATAATGTATTATTTGCCCCAGGGTACATGTCTGTGAATCATCTCAGCTTGGGATTCTTGCTCTCCCTCTCCCCTGCCCTCTCTCTCCAAAATAAATAAATAAATCTTAAAAAAAAGAAAAAAGAAAAGCATGTGGGGCATTTGGCTGGCTCAGTTGGTAAAGCATGCAACTCTTGATCTCGGGGTTGTGAGTTCGAGCCCCACACTGCGTGTAGAGATTACTTAAAAATAAAATCTTTAGGGGCGCCTTAAGCAATGGCCTTCGGCTCAGGTCATGACCCAGGAGTCCCAGGATCGAGTCTTGCATCAGGGTCCCTGCTCAGCGAGGAGTCTACTTCTCCCTCTGATCCTCCCCCCTCTCGTGCTTTCATAGTAAAAAATTCAATTTACCAGAAAGATAAATAATTCTCTATTTGTATTCTCTGATACCATAACCTTAAAATATTTATAGCAAAAATCAGCAGAATGTGAAAAAGAAATAGACAAATTTAAAATCACAGTGGAAAATTTTGACATACTTCTCAGTAATGGATAGAATAAAGCTGACAAAAAATAAGAAAAAATGTTCTTTTGAGAGTACAAGTCACACTAGGATTATCAATTTAATGGACATGGCATGGCATTGGAAGAGCTTAATGTCAAAGCATGGCTCAGACACAGTTATCATTTAGCTAGTGACGATTGTGCAAAGGATATGCCAACAGTTTCTAAAAGCCAACATAACATGGAATTTGGAAATCATTAGAATAATTTGGTGAGTAGATTAGCACCCACAATTTGCATCACTTGTTAGACGGTCATATAAGTATAATTTAGATAAATTAGAGAATAAAAGGAAATACTTAAAATTATATAATTATAATATTATTGATATGCAAACACATATACATACCTATACATTTTAATGATCATATCCACTTACGTATTTTGAATATCACATTTGTACATATGTCATATCTTAGTACAGAGATATATCTATACAACAAATTCTCTGAAGAGGGATTGCTGGTTCAGAGTGTAAATGCATTTGAAATTTTGGTTGATGTTGTTAAATTGCCCTCCATAGGGCCTGTACTATATTTGCACTCCCATCAGGAAGTTATGAGTGCCAGTTCCCTCACAGCCTCACCATCAAACCTTTTAATTTCTGGGTGCTTCCGTGGCTCAGGTCATGATCCCAGGGTCCTCGGATTGAATTCCAAGTTGCACTTCCTGCTCACCAGGGAGCCTTCTCGCTCTCCCCCTGCCTCTTCTCCTTGCTTGTGGTCTCTCTCTCTGTAAAATAAATAAATAAAATCTTTTTTTTTTAAAAGATTTTATTTATTTATTTATTAGGAAAGAGAGAGAGTGAGAGAGAGCATGAGAAGGGAGAAGGTCAGAGTGAGAAGCGGACTCCCCATGGAGCCGGGAGCCCGATGTGGGACTCAATCCCGGGACTCCGGGATCATGACCTGAGCTGAAGGCAGTCGCTCAACCAACTGCGCCACCCAGGGGCCCAATAAATAAAATCTTAAACACACACACACACACACACACTTTTTTTTTAACTGTTTGCTCTTTTAATAGGTGAGAAATTTTAGCTCCGTGTAATTTAAATTTGTACTCTTATTATAATAAGTGAAATTGGTATATTTCAATATAGGTTGTGGTTGTTTTCATCTTTTGTTTTGTGAACTATATATTGATGAGGACCCTGTGAAGCCATTTTTTGTTTGCTTTTACTCTTCAGAGCCAGGGGCAGATGTCGAAGGGTTACTTGTTGGGAACAAATATATGCAGATTTGCATTTAATTTAATTTAATTTTAAGTAATCTCTACACCCAACATGGGGCTTGAACTTACAACCTTGAGATCAAGACTCACATGCTCCACCAACTGAGCAAATCCCACAGATTTGCATTTTAAAACAAGCACCTCTGCAACTACCTCTGAATTTTTCTTCCTCCACACTGTCTCACTTCCTTCCAGTGAATAGTATGAGGTTCCTTTGAGGCCAGCAGGGATGGAATTCCGAGCACAGACAGAGTGTCCTTGGACAGGAGGGGAAGGGGGGAGGGTCAGGCAGCTCTGGGATAGCTTCTGATTCTCTGTCAGGGAGAACATTAGGTCATCTGCTGAGATGAAGGGGGTAGAGGGGAAAACAGAAGTCTGAGAACAGTGTATCTAAACAACCAAACCCAGAAGTATTTAGCAGCATTGATGTTAGTGACTGTGAATTTATGGTGTCATTTATGCCCCGTGGTTTACGCTCTTCGGCGATGCTTGCCGCCTGGATGCTTCTTCAAACAAGGAGATGGATACTTGGGCTCATCTAGAGTTTGGGGGTTTGATAGGGGTAATGGAAGGCAGTGGAATTCAGGATGTTTGCAAGGAAGTGATTGAAAGGATGGAACACGACATTGACATTGGTTGGAGTGCAAAATGAAGGCAGATAAGAGTTGGTGGATAGGGAGAAGTTGGAGGGTTCAGTGGATCAGAGGTCTTGAGGAGGTCCAAAAAGAGGAGGGGCTTGATTGGTGGAGCAAACAGGTTGGAAAGACATGAGTTGGTGGGTTGCAGTGATCCTGGGCTTTGATGGGGTACACAGGACTGTCCCAGACATCAGGGTTGCCATGAAGTGCACAAGGAGGTCACTGGGGAAGAGGAGATAAGGAACGAGAAGCCAGGGGGAACAGAGTCATGGACGATGGTCCTGTGCCTTTCTCTGCAGGAGGGAACTTCTCAGAGGACCTTGGTAGCACTTGTGTGGGGAGTGTATAGACGAACAAGATATCATATTGTGTTCAGGTTAGAATCTTTTACAGAAACCATTGGTTTCAAGCTGTTACCAGGGAATACAGATGGAGCATTTACAAAAATAGTGCATATGTTTTAAGGTCATAAAGGAAGTCTCAACAAATTCTGAAGGATTAATATCATACAGTCTCTGTTTCTCAACCATGTATTCAGTGAAATTACAAATTATGATAAGTTTTTATGTCTGGGAACTATTGTATTGACAACTTTTGGTAGAAAAGGAAATCATAAAGAAATCTGAGAAGTATTTAGCTTTGAATAATAATGACAAAAACCGTATGGCAAAGTTTGTGAGACACAGCTAAAGCATCACTTAGAGGCAAATTTATATGTTAAATACATTTATTAGGAAACTACACGTATAAAAATAAACAACCTCCAAGAGACATGAAAACATACATCCACACAAATGCTTGTAAGCAAATGTTCATAGCAACAACTCCTTAAAATAGCCTCCAAATGGAAGCAATACAAATGCTCATCAACTGGTAAATGGATAAACAAAATATGGTATGTCCATACAAGGGAATATTATTTGGCAATAAAAAAAGACCAAAGCACTACTACGTGCTACAATGTAGATGAATGTCAAACACATTGTGAAGTGAGTGAAAGAAACCAGACACAAAATACTTTGTATTGTATGACTGTATTTTTGTGAAGTGTCCAGAAAAGGCAAATCTATAAAGAAAGAAAGTAGATGATTGGTTGCCCAGGACTGGGAGTTTCGGAATTAGGGATAAATTGACAATGGGTATGACATTTCTTACTTTTGGTGGTGATGGAAATATTCTAAAATTATATTGTGGTATTGGTTGCCCAATTCTGTGACTATACTAAAGATCATTCAATTGTACACTTAAAACGGGTGAATTTTATGGTGTGGAAATTATACCTCAATCAAATGTTAAAAATAAACAAGGCAAGTATTCAATTTAAGATGGTGAAAAAAGAGCAATGAAGCAAACCTCTAAAAACAGGAAGGAAGGGGGCCCCTGGCTGGCTCCTTTGGAGGAGCATGCAACTCTTGATCTCTGGGTTGTGAGTTCGAGCCCCACATTGTGTGTAGAGATCACTTACATAAATAAACATAAAAAAAAAGGAAGGAAGGAAAGAGTAAGAAAATCAGAAACCAAGGAAGGAAAACAAACAAAAGGAGGAAAATAAATTTGGTATTTGGAAAAAATTAATAAAATATATAAGTAAAAATATATAAATGTATATAATAACATATATGTAAAATAATATCCAGAGGTGGATTGATTATCACAATGAACTCACAACTTAACTAAACAACTTAAGTTTCTTTTTTTTTTAAGATTTTATTTTTATTTATTTGACAGAGAGAGAGAGATCACAAGTAGGCAGAGAGGCAGGCAGAAAGAGAGGGGGAAGCAGGCTCCCCGCTCAGTAGAGAGCCCGATGCGGGGGTCGATCCCAGGACTCTGAGATCATGACCTGGGCCGAAGGCAGAAGCTCCAATCCACTGAGCCACCCAGGTGCCCCACAACTTCAGTTTCCAATAAGAAACAACTCTTTTTTTTTTTCTTTAAAGATTTTACTTATTTATTAGAGAGAGACTGAGAATGAGAGGGGAGAAGGTCAGAGGGAGAAGCAGACCTCCTGCAGAGCCAGGAGTCCGATATGGGACTCGATCCCGGGACTCCGGGATCATGACCTGAGCCGAAGGCAGTCGCTTAACCAACTGAGCTACCCAGGCGCCTGAGAAACAAGTCTTAAAAGCTTGTAGTCATTGTGTTCAATGACAGGACTTGCCATCTCAATGGTAGGATCTGGCTTCTGTTGATGACTAGGCTAACTCACCTCTGTCCAAGCACTTCTCATGTATCATCTCTTTGCATCCTCACAGCAGTCCGAAGCGGTAGGTACTCTTACTATCCCCATTTAACAGATGGGGACAGGGGCTCCCAGGGCTGGGCTCCTTGGAAGAGGTCCCAAAGCAAGTTTTTCCCCTGGGTGCTAGGCTGCTGGCGTCCACCAGGGGGCAGAGAGAAGCCAGGAATTCAGACACATGCCCCATGTTTTCCTGAACTTCCCTTTGCCTGCCTTTGTGGTCAGAGACCTGGCTGGCTGATCAAGGGACCCGACCCCTCGTTCTCACTTTACAATTGGGACAAACTGAGGCCAGGGAAGGATAGGGACCCACCTCAGGGCGGGGGAGGGGCAGAGCTGATCAGGAGCAGAAGTGGCACCAGAGCCCAGCCTCCCAGCAGCTTGGACCCCTGCCCTAGACTCAGGTGACCCTCAGCACCTGGGGGCAGACAGGCTGGGCCCGGATTCTGGGTGCTGGCCGGGGCTCTGACCCCAGCTGGGAACTCCACAGACACCC
>JAPYYJ010002949.1:0-12123 GCA_028533885.1 Nasua narica | reverse complement strand
AACCTGGTGGTGGGTATCGAGAAGGGCACATACTGCATGGAGCACTGGGGGTGGTGCATGAACAATCAATCTTGTAACACTGAAAAATTAAAATAAACATATTTGGGAGAAAAAAAAAGAAATACCATGTTTCATAATGCTCTACCTGTTTAGGGAAAGCTTTTCAATTATACAAATATATATATATATATAGTGTGCAAAGATCTTTACAATTTGGGACGCCTGGGTGGCTCAGTGGGTTAAAGCCTCTGCCTTCGGCTCAGGTCATGATCTCAGGGTCCTGGGATCGAGCCCCACATCAGGCTCTCTGCTCAGCAGGGATCGTGTTCCCCCCTCTCTCTGCCTGCCTCTCTGCCTACTTGTGATCTCTCTCTCTGTCAAATAAATAAAATCTTTATAGAAAAAAAAAAGATCTTTGCAACTTGATTCCCTAGAAAACTAGCTTCTATTGTCAAATTTGAAATTTACGTTTGAACTCTGGTGCTGCTTTTGATGATTCATGTCATCTAGAAGTGATAGCATATCAGCTTCATAGACTATTAAAGTGGTGGTTATCCTAGGAATTAGTAACAGGGGAATAATCTCCAGGCGTACCATGGATTCTCTTGTGTTTGAGTGATGCAGCTTCACATGCATGCTGTCGGGAAGAAGGGATTTTCCCAGCTAACTGCAGTGCTTTCTGTTACGTCCTGTGACCGTTGGATCTGCAGTGCTAGTTCTGGCAAATTAGTGAATCCTGGTGCTTTCAAGCGTTATGTGCCACTATTCCATACCTCTCTCCTTGTGCCTCATCTCCACCGTCTCAGTTTTTTCGAAGATGACTTCACTTTTTATTTTCTAGAGAAGTTTGAAGGTGTCAAATGTAAGTTTGATTTCTTTTCTCCATCTCAAAGATCTCTTTTTATGTGTTTTTTTCCTTCTCTTCTGTTTCACAAGTAGTGTTTCCCTTTTTCTAAGGCTAAGTCTTTATCTTCTGAGACCTTCCTCTCCTTGTTTCTCTTCACATCCTTGACAGACTATTTCCAGTTCAATTACAATCCCGATCAAATTCCCTTCAAATTAAAAACAAACTAGCAAAATCTTCCCTTTACACTGCTGTTACCTCAAGGCTATATGCCATTCTTTTCACCTCCAAACCTCTCAAAATGTCAGTCTGTACCTGAATAGCACCTTTTTTTTTAGCATCTTCCCTGCTATTGTCATTGAATTTGTCTGTGACCCCTTTTGCAAATTTAGCAGCTTCTTCCATATTTTATTACTTGTCCCTTCTGCAGTATTTGGAATTGTCACTATCTTTCTATCTTTTTTTGAAGAACTTCACTTAAATTTGCCTTGCAGTACAAAATGTGGAAAATGTAGAAAAGTATAAAGGAGATGATAATCCATTGTAATACCACCTCTCAGAGATACGCAGTATTAAATTATTAAATTTGGGACTACATCTGTTCCATCTTTTGTTTTCAATCTATTAAACAAAGCAGGTTCATACTGTATTTTTTTTTAATATTTATTTATTTTACAGAGAAAGCATGCGGTGAAGGGAAGAGGGTGAGGGAGAGGAAAAGGAAGAGAATCCCAAGCAGACTTTGTGCTGACCAAGGAGCCCAAGGTGGGGCTCTGTCTCAGGACCCTGAGATCATGACCTGAGCCAAAACCAAGAGTCAGATGCTTAACTGACTGAGCCACTCAGGTGCCCCTGTATCTTTTGGGTTTTTTGGATATCTGATTTATTTTTCTATTTTAATATATTGTGAATCTATTTTCAAGTACTCTCCTGCAGTATAAATAGTGGCCATACAAACTGGTAGTGTTGAGACTGCCCAGGTTGGAATCCTGGCTCCCAGTCCTCACTAGCTGTGTGGCCTTGAGCGGAATACTACTCTGGGTTTCAGTTTCCCCATCTGGAAAATGAAGATAGCATTCTTTTCTAATACCCAGGGTTGTTGTAACTAATAAATGAGATAATACCTAAAAAATAATTCTTGGCAATTAATAAATGTTAGCTATCATTACTACAGAATATGCATTTACTATAGTTTACTTAGATTATTTCTATTCTGTTTTGCTATCATTAAGAATGTTATAAGACCATCCGTATAGCTAAGTGCATATCACAATTCTCGGTAGATTTTTATTGGTGAAATATAAAAATCTCTCAGTGAAAATAATATACTTATCATGTAGTTCACCCATTTAAAATGTACACTTCAGTGGTTTTTCACTCGTTCCCAAATATGTGCGACCATCACCACGGTCCTTTAGAACATCTCATCCCCTCAAAGTGAAACCTCATACCCTTTAGTTATCAACTCCCTTCCATAATTTTGTTATTTTAATATAGTGTATTATATTTATTCTGTTGTTATTTCGTGGCCAGTTGGTTGAGGATTTGGAAGGAGAAAGTACAGTAGTTCCTTACCCATCCACAGTTTCACTTTGCAGTTGCAGTGACCTTTGGTAAACTGAGGTTGGGAAGCGATATCAGGTCAGTAGCCTAACACTGTGTCGCACTCAGAATGTATTTACTTGGCGCTGTTCTAAGTGCTCTCCCTACATTAACCCCTTTGGTCGTCACCTTTCAGACGCATGCAGTTATTGCCCCTGTTTTACAGATTCATACCGATGAGAGTAAGTGACTTTGGGTCGAAGTATTGTAACAGGTAAGTGGTGGAGCCAGGATTCTAACCTTGGGACTCAGTCTGACTGCAGAGGCCATGCTCCTAACCCTATATTCTTCTCTTAATCCTCTCCTTGTAGGAGAATGGTAGGTGGATTTCAAACATCTTAACATCTTGTTCTATATTCAGAAGGACTGTGAGGTCTTCAGTGCTTGATTGGAAAGAGAACTAAAACAAATATTGATGTCCGCTATGGACATGAGCTGCGGGGTGGCTGTGTATTTATTATCTGGGGCAGGCCACACATTGACTATCTTGCTCTACCACTCTAGAATCCAGGCCTCAGGTGGGACAATGGCCAGGCATAGTGCACCTTCCCTGGGCGCCCCTGGTAGAATGCCCATTTTAACCTGCACCTCTCCGCTCTGGCATTCTGTCAAACCCTGGCGGTCTTTGGAAGGCTGATTTAAATTCAGTCCCCAGTGATCTCTCCACCTGTGAAGCAGCAGTCTTTGATACTTCTTAGATAATCGTTTATGGTGATATGGCAATATTTGTATTGTCATCTTGGTTCTGTTGTTTAAGCTTTAATGTATTTATGGCATAACTGCTCAAGTTGATTAAGTGTTACTTGCCAGAAGGGAACTGTGTCATAAGTGTTTTAAAATATATCTAGGGCCCTCTGGAGTATTACCAAGTGATCTTTTTTCCTTTCTCTTTCAGTCTCTCTTGCCTACTGATAATAGAGCTATTTTCTGCAGTTCAAATGTATCTAACCTCACAGACATAGCCCCACATGCACATGACATGTTTTGCAGAAAGTGTTTAGTCCATAGTCAGGCTGTTGGATTATGTGCATTATATTGGGATAGGTGCTCCTAATTGTCTGAAAGTCTTCAAAACCTGTTGTTGCTTCTTTTTGAAGTCTTGATTTACTTGATTGCCTTGGTTGTTGCTCTTCCTGCTTATAAGCTCCTCCCTCAGGCATGTGACTCACTGATTTAAAAGACAGTGCTGTTCAGTAATTAACTACCTGCCTCTCATTACACAGAGATGAGAACTTAAATGCGGGTTTCCCAGCTAAAACTTTCTTCCCTATGTGTTTACCCACCTACAGGCATGTAGCAACTCTGTCCCAGAACTTAGCCTTTAGAGAAGTATCTGTAGTCCATTTCCCCTCCTGTTGGACGTGGTTTGTTTGCATATCCCGGTACAAGTGGATTTTATGTGGGTGCCGTTAATCAAAAATAGTTTATTTTCTGTAATTTTTAGAATGTCATTTGTTTAGCCTCACTGATGTTCACATTTAGATGAATGACAATTGGGTATTTAATGAATGTAGTTTTGTTTTTTGTAAATAATAATTAAGCCAAATCTCTTATAAGATTAATCAGATTAAAGTCTGACATAACCAGTACATCCTTGAGGTGTTAAGTGTTACCCATTTTCATGACATATAGTTTTTGGGGAAACTACCTGTATTTTCGAGGAATTCATTGTATTCTTATTACCTGGCTTTAGCAATCCTGAAAAATATGGGTATGCATCATTAGGAAATAGATCTGTTTTGAGAAAGAAATCTTAAAGCATTCTTCTATTTGCTAATAGGAGATGTGAAAATGTTATGTTCTAACATATCAGTATAATTATATCTACTTCAATATCAAATAAAACCTTTGTAAATTATATATAGTACCAGTGATTTACCAAGCAATTTTTTTTAAAGCCCATATGTCTTCAGACTGATTACAATGCTCTGTTTCAGAAGCACAGCTATAATTTTTGACCATTTAAGTAAAATGCAATTTTTAATCCTGTTAAGCAATCATAATTTACAATTTCTAGGGAAAAAGTTTTAAAATTTGCTGATGGAGAGATCTTTGGGACTTCCTTATAGATCTGTCAATATTTGATTTTAGTAACCTCTGCCAAACTGACATTGTTTACTAAAATTATGTGTGAAATTATAGCTCAACTGATAAAGTACATATTTCTCCCAATTTTTTGTTTTACGAACTTTTAAATTAAAATAAAACTTGAACTGATAGTAAAATCGTATTTCGCTGCTAAATTTTGCTATTTTGATAGTAAAAACCTATTTACGTGCTGACCTTTCGCGTCATCTTCTTTCTCTCTCTGTTTATAAAAACACAAACGCTTTTGGGGCACCTGGCTGGCTGAGTCATTAGGCGTCTGCCTTCGGCTCAGGTTTTGATCCCAGGGTCCTGGGATCGAGCCCAGCATGGGACTCCCTGCTAAGCGGGAAGCCTGCTTCTCCCTCTCCCACTCTCCCTGCTTGTGTTCTCTCTCTCACTGTCTCTCTCTGTCAAATAAATTAATAAAATCTTAAAAAAAAAAAACCACATACACTTTTTCTCTATTTGAAAGTAATCTGCAAATATCTTGACACTTCACTCCTAAATATTTTAGCAAGTGTGTCCTAAGAACAGGATTATCCTTCCTTAAAAGCTATATTATCGGGACGCCTGGGTGGCTCAGTTGGTTAAGCAACTGCCTTTGGCTCAGGTCATGATCCCAGCGTCTTGGGATCGAGTCCCGCATCGGGCTCCTTGCTCCACAGGGAGCCTGCTCCTCTCTCTGCCTCTGCCTGCCTCTCTGCCTGTTTGTGTTCTCTCTCTGTTAAATGAATAAATAAAATCTTTAAAAAAAAAAAAAGCTATATTATCATAAGAGATTTAATTATTATACTATTATGTAATATACTGCCCTTACTTAAATTTTCTCTATTTTCTTTCCAAAAGTGTTCTCTATAGCTATTTTTATTTTTATTTTTTTAAGTAGACTTCACAGCCAGTGTGGAGCTTGAACTCACAGCCGTGAGATCAAAAGATGCATGTTCTACCAACTGAGCCAGCCAGGCGCCCCTATTTTGATTTTTGATCCAGGAACCAGTTGAGGAATATATTTTGCATTTGGTTATCATATTTCTTTAGTTTCCTTTAATTGAGAAGAAGTCACTATTTCCACTGCCCCTCATCCTTCCTCCCCAGCCCCCCTTACAGTGGTCTTTTATGAAATCTTATCTTGTTTTTTTAAAAAAATAGCATACCCCTCAATTTGCTGCTTGTATTTTTTTTATTTCATGACTAGATTAAAGTTAAAATGTTTTGGAATGAATGCTATTATTGATAGCATTGTGTATTTTCAGATTATATCAGGAGGAGAAATAAATTTTTCACTTTTTTTCATTTTATAATAGCTTAGTATTTGCTTTGATTTATTGCTACTACAAATTTGTGATATTTTGTCCTTAAATTTCAAAATGCAATTTCATAGTGCTTCACTCTTAATTTTTAAAAATTAAGTTATGATACATTCCAAAAATAAAGGAATTGGTGTGATACCTATATGCCTAATACCCAGATTTACAAAATATTAGCAGTTAGCCGTATTTAGTTAACCATATTTACTTTAGATTAAAATAAAATTTTTGTTCTAAAATCTATTCTACATACAAGAGTATGTATAACATAGATGTACATTTTAGAGTAATATAATGCATGAATGCATCTGTCCAAGCCTTCTGTCCCAACAAATGCAATGGCATCCTTGGAACCTCTCCAGGCTTCAGGACGATAGCTTGTCTCTTCCCAGAAGAAAGCATCATCCTAAGTTTGGTGTTACTCCATTACCTTTCCTTACATTTTCCCACTTTGGTATTTTTCCTTTAATAAACTTTTTAAAAAGTATTTCCTATTTTTGAGCTTTATATGCATGGAATCACTCTGTTTATGTATATTCTTCTTGGACTTGTTTCTTTTTTGTTCAACATTATTATTTCGAGATTTCGTTATTGTTAACATACTTATCTGAGATATAGTCCTTTTCACTACTATTTGGTAGTTCCATTATATGAATATACTACAATTTATGTATTTTACTGTTGTTGGACACTTGGGTTTCCTCTGGTTTTTTGCTCTTAAGAAAATGCTGCTATGAATCTTCTTGTGCATGCTTCTTGGTAGATAGATATATGCAAAAGATCCCTTGGGTTATATACCCAGAGCTAGAATTTTTGGGTCTTTGGGTATGTACATTGTCACCTTTACTACGTGGTGGCAAAAAAAAAGATTTTTTCTGTAAACAGTTGTACATTAAGCCAGGTAAGGAATACAAGAGGAACAGTTTTGAGAGAGGAGCTTGTTAGAAATGTTGAGATGTTTACAGTTCTTAGCTCCTCCCATCTCTGTTTTTTTCCTGAGTTGACTTATTGAAGTGTCCTATCTTTCCCTTCTTCTTGAAGTGGTCTTTTGAAAATATTGCAACATTAGGAAATACATAATCACAGCATCAGAATTACTGCATCATAATGTAAGATGTGTTCAATTTTTACACCTTCAGTTTCAGGCTGTCCTGTGCGGCCTTTTTATTTTTGTAGACTCTGAAACACAGAGCTGCATTAAACTAGTTTTTTGGTTCTCAGGAATAATGTAAATGAAAAGTGGATGGGGAGCCTGGGTGGCTCAGTGGGTTAAACATCTGCCTTTGGCTCAGGTCATGATCTCAGAGTCCCGGGATCAAGCCCCATACTGGGTTCCCTGCTTTGTAGGGAGCCTGCTTCTCCCTCTCCCTCTGCCATTACCCCTGCTTGTATTCTCTATCTCTATCAAATAAGTAAATAAATAAATCTTTAAAAAAAAAAAAAAGAAGAGAAAAGTGGATAGACGGGGCTGTTACTATGTTAGCAAATGTGCATTCTAGGTAGTTGTTAGCAAAGGAAGAAACTTAAAAATAGGGATGCAAGCTAAAATTTAAAACAAGCAAGTACACAAATAAACAGCACTCTTCTGGGACCATTTAGAACTGGAACAAATAGCACTATGTATTAATTAGTCCCTGATGATTTCACTGTATTGCAGCATAACTCTGTAATTGGTGTTCATAATGTTAATTCTAAATAGTATTTATACTTCACTGAGAAGTAGAAACAATGCATGTTTTAGAAGAAACAATTCTTCTAAAAGAAGAATTGGTGAACCTTTAACAATCTAAAATCAATTCCTGGAATGCCTGGGTGGCTCAGTCAGTTGGGGTTGGGACTCTTGATTTCAGCCCAGGTCTTGATCTCAGGGTTGTGCGTTCAACCCCATAGAGGCCTCCATGCTGGGCATGGAGCCTACTTAAAAAAATAAATAAAATCAATTCCTGATGATTCCTGAGAGTAGAAATTTTCTTCTTTAACATAGTGAAACTATCCAGAGGAACTTGTCCCAGGGCACTTTACCTATCGGCTAATAAAATAAATGTTCTATTGATAATTTCTTATCATTTTATGGGAAATAAATGGGTGATATATATTTCTCCACTCACTGAATTAGGTTTACTTGGAAAGTGGAAGATGTATCAAGTAATTTAAATGTCTGTGGATACTGGGTAAATTGTCTAATAAATTGTAGAGAAAAATTAAAATGGAAAACAAAGAAGTGGTTTTCATGCTTTGTCAGGAAGGATAAGTTGAAAAGAATACACAGATAGATGACTATTTGGGGGTTCATCCTGCTGCAGGTCGTTGTGTTAAACTTGCTGTGTTTGTTACTCTTAGAACAGATGGGCACTCATGTCATTGTAGTCACTGCTTCCCAGACCCAGAGGGTGAGGGATACAGGGAGGACTGAAGACCAGAATCTGGTCTGGAAACTATTGGTTTCTTTAGACTTCTGTTATGGGGACTCCTCATTTCCATAGGATACTAGAAACCACTGCAGAATTGAAGTTTCCTAGCTGATTTGAAAGAAAGAATGTATCTTGAGTAGTCTGAACCATTATTTTGTTATTCAAAATCTAATTTAAAGCAGAGGTAAAATATTTTTAGAAATAGGGTTTAAAATTTTTTTTAATTACTTAAAAGTAATTATAGATTCATAGGAAATTGCAAAAATAGTAAGGAGAGGTCCCTTATACCCTTCACCTTCCTCCAGTGGTTACTTAATGCTACGTGATGTAGTGTCCAAACAGAAACTGACATTGGCTCATTTTATATGTATAGTGCTGTGCCATTTAAACATACATGTAGATGTGTGTAACCACCTCAGCCTCAAGACATAGATCCTGTCACCACAAAGATCTCCCTTGTGCTGCACACACAGCTGTCCCCCACCATGGCAGCCATGAGGGTTTTTTTCCCATCTGTATGATTTTGTCATTTTGAGAGTGTTTTATAAGTGGAATCATATAGTATGTGACCTTTTTGCACTCAGCCTAATCCTTTGAGATTCACCCAAGTTGTTTTGTGTATCACTGGTTTATTCCTTTTTATTGCTGAGTAGGATTTAGTTGTGTGGATGCACCGTAGTTTGTTTAACCATTCACATATTGAAGGACATTTTTTTTTCTCCAGTTTTTGGCTATTAAAAATAACTGCTGCTAATATTCACGTTTATTTCTTTGCAACCCGAGTGTGTTTGGTTACATGTCAGTGTGTATTTCATTTTTAAGGAAACTTCCAGACTGTTTCCCAAAGTGGCTGTGCCATTTTACATTCCATTTACATTTTACAGTGTCTGAAAGATGCATTTTCTTCATATTCCTAGCATTTAGTATTGTCACTATTTTTTATTTTAGTTGTTCCGGTTAGTGTGTAGTGATATCTCAGTGGGTTCTTAATTTGCATTTCCCTGATGACTAGTGTTAACCTTTTCATGTGCTGATTTACCATCCAGAGATCTTCAGTGAAATCTCTTTTCATATTCTTTTGCCCAATTTCTTGAGGATTTTTTTTTAACTTTGAGTTTTGAGATTTGGTATATTCTAGTTGGGTTCTTTGTCAAATGTATGGCTGGCAAACATCATTTCCCATCCTGTGTCTTATCTTTTCATCTTTTTAACAGGGGCTTTTACAGAAGGAATATTTTAATTTTGATGAATTCTAATTTGCCCCCTTTTTTTCTTTTGTAGATCATCATTTTCGTGTCTTTCTCCATTCCCACCCTCCACCCCCAGTCCCAGACAACCATTAATCTATTTTCTGTCTCTGTAGAATTCCATATTTTGGGTATTTTGATTGTTTGATTTGGGTATGTTGATTGATGTCTTCCGATATTTAGTACTTCGGAAATACGTATCTAGTTCAAAAGAAGCATCTGGATTGAGATATAAATTTAGGTGAGTTATTATTTTATTGTATAAATAACAGTTGAATTCATGGAAGTAAACGGTGTATTGGTTTCTGAATCGCGGTATTCGCTGGATTACTTTTGGTAATTGAAAATTGGTTGAACAATAAAAGGATTTAATATAGTATAATAAAAGATCCAATGTAATAATACCGTTTTAGGATTTATTCCAGCATAACAACATCACCAAAGACCCAGATTCTTTCTGTTTTTTAGTGCAGCCATTCTTAATCTGTTGGGTTGTCCTCTTAGGCTGTTGCCTTCTTCATGGTTCTGATGGTTGCTATCATGCTACTTGACAAATTCAAACCCAGAGTTGCCTGGGAAAAAAGGTGATGGGGGGATGTTTTCACTTAGATGTCTTTTTTTCATCAGCCAGACAATCTTTTCCAGAAACACTTTTCCCAGTGCTTAGTTTTCCAGCAAACTTAGTCTCTTGTCTTACTGACTGGAATTGCATCGGATGCTTATAGCTAAGCCACTCATTGGCAGGAAGAATGGAAATTGCCAGAATTGGCTTAGATCCGAGCTTTCTCACCTTGGTGTTAAGAATCTTTTTCACATATCTTTTTTGGAAGAAGCTTTTTCCCCTTATCTTTTCGTTGTCTGATATAATTAAAGATAGGTAAGTTTTCTAGACAAGCCAGTTTTTCATGTCACTGAGTTGTTGCTATTCAGTACTTCAGATCACCAATATTTGTTGAAATCCTACTCTGTGTCATCAGCTGTGCTAGATTCTAGAATTACAACAGTGAATAAAAAGTTAAGAGTTTGGTATGGAAATATGCTTAAGCAGAAGAGTGCTATGATAGAATTGTGTACTGTAGTTCATTTGTATCACGGGTTTAATATTACTGTTTATATCTTTGGTTTTATGAGAAAGGCATCTTAAGTTTCAAAATCAAGCTTACATTCAATTTATAAGTGATCTTTTAGAACATAACCCATCCATAAGTTGACCCTCCCTTTCTGTGTTATGTGGTTACCTGCTTTATTATAGAAGTGCATGATAAGCCTCAATTACACAGTTCACTTGAATTACTTACAGCCAAAACTGTATTTTAGTTTTCTGAAGCATGATGTTTGAATTTCCCAGTTAATGTACCAGAAATTTTAACAGTAATGCCTTTGGTTTAAGAGCCGAACTGGGATGTTCTGTCAAATATTCTGTAGTTTGGTTCTGATTTTTTAAAAGGTTTATATGAATGCAGCAATAGTGGTAACAGCAGTATTTGTATGATTTTTGTGGTACTTTTTATGTGTGCTTAGAGAAGAGAAATGCAGTTGAGGAGGACAGTATTTGGAGTGGTGGAAAGAAAAAGTATGCAGTTAGTATTGCTGAATTTGAGGGCACCTGGGTGGCTCAGTTGGTTAAGCAACTGCCTTCGGTTCAGGTCATGATCCTGGAGTTCCGGGATCGAGTCCCGCATCGGGCTCTCAGCTCTGTGGGAAGTCTGCTTCTCCTTCTGACCTTCTTTCCTCTCATGTTCTCTCTCTCTCTCAAATAAATAAAGTCTTTTAAAAAAAAATATTGCTGAATTTGTGAATACTAGGAAATGACTACTTTTCGACATCTGGTACAAACTCAAAAGTAATCTTAAGTTTTGTCTTAGATTGAGCATATTTATCAAATCGTGTGTACATTGTTCTTTTCTATAAAGCAAATCTTACTAATATAGAAGTGAATGGGAGTATTCCAACACCTCAGAGTCAGCGATAACTATACTATCCACAGTTGATGTTTGTCACTGATGGGTTCTGAATGGTTAATGAGCTTTTAAGTACGTTGGTGGTTTAAATAATGATGTTAGTAATTTCGAAAGCCAAGAAGGATATGTACATTTTGATGGCAAATAAAGGTATTTTATAAAGATAATGTGGGATTAAAATGCACTTTTCATGTTTGTTTGGAAATATTTACAAACTTTGAGGAAATTCTTATGTTAGCTCAGTTATGAAGTATTAGAATATATCTAGAAAGGTTAGATTTTTTTCACTTAAATTCTGTTGTTAAGAAGACCTGATGTGTTTTATTTTTTTTGTTTATTTTTTTATTTTTTTAAAATTTTTTATTAACACATAATGTATTATTTGCTCCAGGGTACATGTCTGTGAATCATCAGGCTTATACATTTCACAGCATTTGCCATAGCACATACCCTACCCAATGCCCATAACCCTACCCCCGCCCCCCACCTCCCAGCCACCCTCAGTTTGTTTTGAGTTTAGGAGTCTCTTATGGTTTGTCTCCTTCCCCATCCCATCTTGTTTCATTTCTCTTCCCCACCCCCCACCCCCTGCCCTGCCTCTCAAATTCTTCATATCAGAGCGATCATGTGATAATTGTCTTTCTCTGACTGACTTATTTCGCT